>JZKD02S1630070.1:130939-145567 GCA_000966675.3 Picea glauca
AAATCGGGGTTCCAGATTTGGGTAGAAGGTTAAAAGTTAAGTCTTGAGGGTCATGATCTGCATATAAGTTTAGAGCCCTAGCTTATTAGTCCGTAGGGTAGAATACCCCACAACACGGGGGAGGGCAGTTTTCATGGCTGCCCCCTTCGCCACTCGCAGAGGCTTGAGTTAAATTCTGCCCATGCTGAAAAGGGTTAGTCAACACGACTTGCTGTTGCTGTGTGACAAACTTTTGGGCCTCTGCAAGTCGAGGGAATAGATGGGTTGGGTGGTCTTCCGCACACAGGTTGCACGGATACCTCATCTTCCTCTTTTCTGTGGTACCCTCGCCAGCGTTGTTAGTTGGTTTCTTATCCCCCTTACTCTTCTTGCTTTGTTTTTTCTTCCCCTCGGGATGCTGGTTGGCCTTTGGGTTAGTCGTCTGTACGGAGTGTACTTCTGACGTTTGAGTAGGAGGAGCAGCCAAAGCAGTAGTCTATCTGGCCACTGAGTGTTGTATCGATAACTGCTGCAATTGTTTTGTCAATTGCTCAGCGGGCTTAGTTTGTGCTGAACCAACTATACCATCGGCATGTGGTCCGGCTCTCTATATGGTTTATTCCAGAATCGATCGTGGTGCATCCGGCAGGATGTTGTACAATAGACCAGACTCAGAATAGATAAGCTCAAACTGTTGAGATCTCATGATGGCTTCTTCCTCTGAGAAAACCCCTGAAGTTGCGATGTCTTTGGATAACTGCGGAACTAAAGACTTAAGGAACCACTCTAGCAGGAATGTTGGTGGGACGAGTACCTTTATAAGACTCTTTCGGCGTCGCCACTCTCGAATATGATCCGAGATATGGTTCGCTGACGTCTACTCAAAATTGGCTAGCAACTCTGTGCCAGCGTCATATCTCACAGGTAACTGGAAATGGTTAAGGAAGGCCATAGCCAATTCGCCAAAAAAGGAATATCGTGAACGATCAAGTTCTATGTACCATTTCGCGGCACTCCCAATAAGAGTGCGTTGAAACAATCACAACTGGACGGAGTCATCTTTCAATGAGTTAGATGAACACCATAAGTGGAAAGTAGTCACGTGATCACCTGGATCTTCATTAGGTTTGGCCTCGAACTTTGGGATGTCCGAAGGCAACTTCGTCGGCATAAGAGGCCAACGCGGATCGTGAAAGATAGGATCATTCAACAACCGTGTTAAATCCGGCAAGTGTAACGTTGCCAAGAAAGATAGTTTAGGTTGTTGCTGATAGCCGGGATAAAAGGGTCATGGGGTTTGACTGGCACCAGGTTGCCAGGAAAAGTTTGGTTGCTGGCCCGGGTTTTGGTAGAAACCGTGGCCCTGACCAGCGTAAGGGTTTTGCATTTGTGGGGACATCATTGGCTGATTCCCCATAAAGGACATAGGTTGTTGGGAATTCATCGTATTTGATGGACTTTGGGATGGATTACTCCATGCCGGTCCTGTTGGGAGAGGCATAGTAGTTTGTCCGGGGTTCCATTGATTGTGGAAAACATTACCCCAGAATGACATTCCCGCGGCGGGAATGGATCCTTGTCCTGAGTTCCAAGGTCCTGGTATATGTGCCCCCAGCGCAGGAATAGTACCTTGTGCTGGATTAGACTGTCCAAAGATGGGAGTGCCCCTAGATGGGAAAGCAGTGGGTGTGAGCGTGTTGTTACCAAACCCTCCGTTCCAAATGAACGGTGACGAACCTACTGGCAGAGTTTGCGTAGGTTGTCCTTGACTCCAGGCTCCAAGTGAACTTGTGTGTGTGGGTTGCCCAGCGGTCTGCTGATGCAGACCACCGAGCGACGGGGACGAAGGAGGAATATGACCTCCGGCATGAGGAAAAGCATTGAAAGGGACAGGAATGCCCCCAAGTTGACCTTGTAGAGGAGCGTTAGAGCTCCCTGCGCCCAGACCCAAAGTCTGTAAAGTGGAGTGTGTGAGTGCAGGACTCGTTCCTGAACTAGGCATACCGTATGAAAACGGAGCGCCCGTCGCACTAGGTGTGAATGGATTTGTGGCCGCCACAATAGATGGGGTCGGTCCACTTTGCGATGAAGTTGCAGCCGGGGCCATGGTGGTCCTGACCGCCGACGGTAGGTTAGGAGAAGCTTCTCCTGTGGTAACCACAGTGATAGGAATGGAAGAAGTCCCAGTTGAAATGATTTGTTCCATAACTAGGTTAGGCGCTGATAGGCGTTTGTAAAATTGAATTGGCACAATAATGTCTGGCCCAAAATCATCATTTGAGGTTTCAACCAATCCAATATTGGCGATCGATTCCTCAGGGGGTTGTTCGGGATCGAAAGCCCCGGTTGCTTCGAAAGACCCTTGATGGTCTAGCTTCCGCCTCAGTGGTGGCGGGGGTGGCTCCAGGATAACCGGCGACAGGCCCAGAAGCCTTCGTGACCAGCGAAGCTCTGAATCCTCCACTGTGTGAGAAGATTCATGACACGCTAAGGTATTCTACATGAACAAATAGTAACACGCACTAAAATAAAGCCCCTAGAAGATAAATCAAGAAAGCACTATATTAGTAGGAAGAATAGTTACAACAACCAACACTAGAGTACCTTACCGATGCAAGTGCAACTTGAATACGGAAGCACCCTCTGGGTCTACTCTGCAAAGAATTGGTCCGAAGTCTGTCCTAGGTACCGCAGTATACCCCCGTAGTCACCTGTGTATGTCCCTAGAAAAGATAGGCAACTAGTTTGCCAGCACGTGAACAACTATTAGGAGGGTACAGTCGGCAGTCGGGTAGACCACAATGAGCAAGGTATCAAGCCCGAAACCTGTCAAGGGTATCGAGAGAAAGTTTTCGATAAGATGACTAAGGACCTCGAATGGATTCGAGACCCACGAAGCTCCGTGGCAAATGAAAACGACGGAATCCCTTAACAGATCCTCTATATGTGCTCTTCCACAACGCTCGGTCCAGATTTGGAGGGGTTATCTCCGCTACCTTTCCTTACGCGACCTCTTGTTTAGCCCCTGTGTTAGAGGGGGGTCCTAAATAACTTTTCGTAACTGGACTTATACACTCCCTATTGACAGACTCCAATGTTTGGTTTGGGTGGCCTTGGAGAATTTACTCTCCAACCTATTCCAAGGCCCTATCCTGAGCTAATGTATGCACCCTACAAACAGAAAAGTCTACTCGATTTTATTTAGTGTTGCTTTTAATGGGATTTTTAAATCTCAAGGTGCGGAAGTGAAACTGATGGTGTGTAAAAAGACTCAAAGCAAAATGCACAGAAATGCTTGGAAACAAACTTTTTCTAAAATGCAAAACCAACAACTTTTCAATGAAAGACTTCTTTCTTTTTCAAATTTACTAAGATTTCATGCAGTGAATAAAGAGAACTTTCGCTCAGATCTGCGAGCTACTTATACTGGACATGTACTGCAAAAACTTATGCAAAAGACTTCTTTCCTAGCTACTGATGCAACAACACAGTGTTCAAACCAAGAAGAAAATGAAACAAGAAATTGTTTTTTTTTATTTCGTTGTAAAAATAACACAAGAAGGAAAAATGATGACAAGATCAAAACCAAGAGAATAAAAAGAAAACTTTGGCTTAAAGCGCAAATCGCAAACAGAATCAGAGCACAAAAAATGCAACAAAGCAATCTCAACAGCACCAATTCTAACACTTGCCTAAAAACCATAAAACAAATATTTTTTCTCTTTTGTCTTTTCTATCAAAACATCAACTAACAAACACAAGTTAAGGATAAGACACCCTAACCTGCTGACTGTGTCCCCCCAGACTCCAAACCCTGAAAGGACCACTTCTCACCATAGGAGGGGATGACTGCCCCACCCAGGCTGAATGGCAACCAGACAGACCCGCGACTGTCACCAATACAGCACGCGGTCAACCGCGTGCTAAGCTATAACAGCCCGCAGGTATCCGCGCTCAAAACTAAAGCAGCCCGCGAGTAGGTATAAAATCTGAGAAAAAATCAAAATCAGGCAGCCCAAACCTGAAAGAGGCCTCTGGTATTGACAACCAGGGTCTCTGAAAGGCTTGGATGCTGGTACTTCAACAGAAAAAAAAAAGAAAATTTTCACACAAGAAAACAAATGCAAAGAATGACCGACACTATTACTGAGATATGACTGCACAGAAAAGCAGGGCATTCAATCTTCGTTCTCTAGCGCCGGAGAGCCGGGGAGAGAGAATGTCAGATAGGCTCCTGGCCAACTGCTCAGGAAGAAACTATCTCGGTAATATTAAACTCTATTGCCAGCACTTGTAAGGCAGACTGAAGAACCAGACAATAAACCAACAAGACCCAGACAGGATCCAGAAATCCCCCTGAGAAGATAGACTCCTGACAGGGAAGAGGAGACTGCCTCTAAAGCCTTCTGAAAGCTACATGCTATTGAAACCTCTGCAGCAAGCGGGTAACCGCGGGCTGTAGCAGGTTAGGGCATGGGTTACCCACGGGCAGGGCTTCTGCAGGCCGCAGGTACCTCTGTGTGTCCCAAGAATGAATGTCAAGCGTCAGTCAAGGAAAACTGGTATTGATAACCAAGTTCCCTGCTAGCATTGACCTAACAGGCAACAAAATAAACAAAGAAATAGAAACTGAACTTCTTTAAACTACCCAAAAGATCTTTAACCAAATCCGAGAACCCTAAGAGTAAAATCTCCCTAGTGGAGTCGCCAATTCTGTTGTGGGGTATTCTACCTTACGGACTAACAAGCTAGGGTTTTAAACTTGTATGCAGATCATGACCCTTAAGACATAACTTTTAACCTTCTACCCAAAACCTCAACCCCTTTTCTCATGCACACATGGGAAGAATCAACTAACTTTTTTTATCGATGGTTGAAGTAGATCCTCCGTTGAACCTTTATCTCCTTGCTGCTGCTGCTCCTTCCACAAAGCTTTCCTTCAATCAAGACAAAACTACACATGCATGCTATTGATCTACTAGGGTGTTAGAGATTAAACACAAATCAAATAACGTAGATAAGACTCATGTATTCGGGACGGGAAAAATATCTTTTTCATTAATCTCAATATGAATCAACTTACAATGATTTCAGAGACTGGCCACCCTTCCTCGATCCTGATCCTGGGCTCCTCCTCTTCTTTGTCCTCCAACTGCTTTGCTTGAACTTCTCCTAAAGCTTGAGGAAAGGCTAAAGGGTTGGGACAATAATGGACTTGGAAATTTTGGCAGAGTTTCTTTGCTATGATTTTTCCTCCTTTGAATAGTACCCCTACCCCTCCTTTTATAGGCTAGAAGGAGCTAGGGTTTTTGGTGAACTCTCGGCCATGCATGGCTGGGAGTTCTAGTTAACTGACAAAAAGCTCTTCGTCCCGGCGGAAACTTTCCTGATTTTTTGCTTTGTTAGGTAAATGTGGGCTGTAGTGGGCTAGCCCACGGTCACCCGCGTGCAGTAGAAGGCCAACAAGCGGTCCAACGTGCCCAGTGAGAGGTTAGGGTGCAGGTTGCTTGATTTAAGTGGTTTTTTGAGGCTTTGTTCAACATGGCTTTGGCTAGGAAGAGGCATGAGTTGGCTTGATGCCAGGTAAACCTGTGTGGTGCATTTTAGGGTTATAACAAACATGACTCTTCCTTTTCATTTATTTGATTCTTCAATAGTTATTCTATCCTTTTGGCTTCTTCAATTTGTGTCTTGAGATGGAAAATAGTTTCAAAACTTTTGCTAATATCATCATCTACCTTCATATATTCTTTTTCATTCTTTAGTCTTGTGATCTCTTCTTCCTTTTCTTCTAGTTGAGTCTTATTGTTCTCCTTGAGCATTTCCTTTAACTTCAAGATGTACCTTTGACTCCTCCTAAGAAACTTCTTAGTGTTATCTGAAAGATAGTTATAGTGTGTATAATAATGATCACTCCTATACATATATAAACCCTCTTCAATTTCCTTTTGAAGTTCTAATATATTTTCTTCAATTCTTTCCACGAGATAACTACTATCACACTTTACACAAACTGTTTCTAGATCTTCTTATTCACTTGAGAAAAAATCATCATCATCATCTTTTGAAATTTTACAATCAAGGGTTTTTGACAATTCTTTACCTTCATTTGAAATATCTTCAAGATCTTCATTTGTTCTAATATCATCACTTGATTCTTTGTCTTCACTTGAAATGTTTTCAAGATCACATTTAGAAATAATGCATTCAAGGCTTTTTGGAGATTCTTTACCTTTGATAATCTTGATGGAGTGGTATTCAACATCTTCTTTCTCCTTCTTGATTTGATATGTATCCTCTATATTTAGCCATAGATCCTTGGTGGAAGTGCATTGTCCCATGCTCTGTTTGATAGGGCTTAAGAGTCCACTAAGAATGGTATTGATAGCTAATGCTTCATTCTTCTTTCCTTCCCTTTGAGTTGTAAACTTTGACTTGTTCTTCAATGGAACTGATCCACCAATGGATGCCTTCCAAATAGTTGTTCCCATTGTCTTCAAATACACTCTCATCTCTATTCTCCAAGTAGAATAGTTTTCCTCATCAAGGATTGGTATTTCATCATCCATTTGTGTGTTTATGGATCTCCTTCAAGCTTGTTAAGGCTTGCAGTGAAGGCCTTCTCTAATACGAATTGTTGGACACACCTACCACACTTAGAGGTGGGGGGGGGGGTGAATGAGTGTGGGGCTCTTTTTCCCAAAACTTCCCTCTTACACAAAACTCATTAGTTAGTATTCAACATTTACTCATTACTAATTGTTGTCATTTATAACCAGTTATATGTGAACATACATCAACAACATAGATTAACAATATATCATCAACAACTCATCACCACAAGGAACAAAAGATGTATATACAATATTCTTTTTATTATGGACAACAATCATTGGGTTTATCAACAACAACTGAATAGAGTACAACTCTACAAGATAACCAACTCAATAATGCAAGACTCAACTTACACCCTGAGAACCAATTGAGATGAGGCAACAATCTTCAACATATATCAATCTGTCAATAGGTACGCGGCCTGTCAGTAGTGCATCCCACGTGTGTATGCGCCCTGGCTCACTACAACCTGTGTATATACACGACCAGTGTATACAACAACCTTTGTATACCTTCTAAGCTACTAGGTGTTGAAGGAAAATCTCCCTGCGGACAGGTAGATCTCCTCAAAGAGATAGACTCTTAACTCTAAGAAATAAAACTCTTAACGTGGACATTGACTTCCTTTCAGGTCTATACAAACTAATGCATGAGGAGGAAGGAGAAAAGAAGTACCTTTTATCGGTGTTTGTCCCTGCACGCTCCGAGTTGAGCTTCAATCTTTCTCTCCTCGATGATCCCTATAGAAAAACAATAGTACAACCACTTCCTACTCTATTGATATTAGCTTGGAATAGATCTATCTATCAGAGACAAGTTCATGTGAAATTAAACACAAACTAGAAAGAAACAGGCCAAGTGTGTCATATTAATGAGAACAATGACATAAGTAAATTACAATTGTAGATGCGAATGTGACAGCTTCGTCAAGTCCCATTTGTCTAACCCTTGCTCAAAATATCCACGATCCGGACGACAACAACTTTATTGATTACTTTCCTCTAGTTCACTGTATGTTTCCTATGAGATCATAGGTTTCATGCTTCCAATTCTTCCCTCTTTTCACCATCATAGAGCCTGTTTATATAGCCTTGAAGAGGCTTAACAACTTGATATATCCTTGGGTAAGTTGAGTATTTGCCTCCTTCAGTTGAGGATCTTCCCTAAGATCATGGCTGGACTAGGGATTCGAATCCAATTGCCTTCCAAGAATGAAAATACCATTCCCCCATTCTTCTCAACTAATCAACTGCTGCCCAGAATAGGTAGCGCTCCCTCAAAAGGGGAATCAGAGCATTGTAGCACTCCCTAGTAGGCTTTAGGGGGGCACCAACACTCCTAAAGTCAATAGTGCTCCTCCAGAAAGGCCAAAGAGATTTATAGTGCTCCCAAACAGTGTGACAGGGGGCGCCAGCACTCCCAGAAGAGGTATAGGGAAGAGCTCCCCTCCAAAAACCTAGTTTTTGGCTTCTTTCAGATGGAAAAAGGTTCATGAGCTCAGTTAACCTTTCCTCCTCTTCCAAATCAAGTGTTTGATGTGTGTCAAGTGTCTTCTTGATGTCATTTACAGGCACAACATAGGCATCATGGAAGTATGCTTCCCTGACACTTGCGACACTTGTGAACAAAATGCGACAACTGAAACCCTTGTAATGACGACACTTGCGACACTATCAAGGTGAGTATTTTTGATGTGTAACATATTTCCCCCCAAAGTATGAAGTTAGAAGACATGAACTGATAACTGAAATGCTTTGTAGACTTTCAAGCAAGGGTATAGACATAGAGAACCTGAAAAAAGTTGCACACAAACATCCAAAAAATATTATGACATGTTTCAAACCCAAGGCAGGCATACCTATGCTTGGGTGATCAAGACATGCAAGATATGGCCACCATAAAATACACTGCGGATCCATAATTTTATTGATAAAATGTATAGCCACTGAAAATACATTGTGGATCTATACTCTTATGACATGAACTGATCATAGCCACGAAGAATACACAGTGGATCTACGAGATGACAAGACATAGCCACAACTAATAAAAAGTGGATCTATGTAACAATATATGTGTCATTGTTCAAATGAAACTCCATCGCAACCTAGGAAAATTACATATCAAAGTGATCACTCAACCTAGGGTCTTCTCACCGATCTAGATGTAGTACGAATCTAACCATGCGAATAGATATCCTGATGTCGAACATGGCAGAAACCACTTGATTACTGGTCAATAATGCAAACCGTTAACAAGCACGAGGGAGATCACCATTAATGTCAATGATTCCCAAGGTACTATAGCACATTCCAACGAATGTGAATGGATAAGATGGAGTCGAACATCCGTGGAATCATCTGATCAGAGGTCAATGATGTAAACCCACTGTTGAATGTGAGGAGGCCTACCATTAAGGCATGCATGTCCCAAAGTACTAATTGGTTTCTAAGTCTAGTCCCTGGATAATGTGTTGAAGTCGACAGGAATAGACTCATCGAAGGAGGGCCTTGATTCATCCCCCATCAACGACATGAAACAGAAAGAGAGATGTTATTGGTTGATCAAACAAACATGGACTGACACAGGTATTGAGACAAGATATTCATGATGGTTGACTCTCAAGGTAGATACTTCCATTGAACACTGAGGCACGACAGCAGAAACATGTCATGGACCAAAACTTGATGATGCAGTGGATGTTGTGACTTACTTCAGGCGACCCAAAGGAGTGAAAGAAACTCAAAGGATTGGCTTAGTGCAGAGGTTCAGCGAATTAAAATGCGTGCAAAAGAAAAAGTGTCGTGTTCAAGGGAAACTCTAAGAGTTATGTGGTAATGTTCTCAAAAAGACTGCTTGGCTTGCTTCTTTCAATTTTTCCCCCATCTAGATAGACGAGTGCCTCTTTTTAATTTAACGAGCTCAAGGAGGGTAACACATGCTTGATATAACTCACCTTCGGTAAGTTCCTCTTCCTTTTTTTAATGAACTGGAAGAAGTAAGGGTTCGATCCCATATGGGCCTGTCAATGTTTCATTTAGTGAGTCCAAAGACAGAAAAATCAAAGGTTTTTCATGATTATAGAGTCTGGAAAAACACTTAAAAGAGAACTCTCTCAGTTCCTTTTTCGTAAAGTAGTCTGATGAGACCAAAAAAGAGATAAACTATCGCTCAACAGACGTTTTCTTCAAATACTTTAACGAGCGTGAAAAGAACAAGGTCACTCGGTAATATTTTCATCTTTAGAGAGTTTGAAAAGAACTTAAAGATGACTCCAGTGTTGTCCTTTTTCGTAATGTTAGTCTTGCGAGGCCAAAAAAGAGATAAATTATCACTCGAAAGATGCCCTTTCAAACCATTTAACGAGTGGAAAAATGAAGCAAGATCACTCGGTAATCTTTTCATGTTTAGAGAGTCTGAAAAGAGCTTAAAGGAGACTCCAGGGGGATCCTTTTTTGTGTATCCATACAGGTCTGAAAAAGAGATCAAAGGCTACCCGAATGCATTCTCATGTATTTACGAGCACGAGAAAGAACAAAGACTAAGCTTGGTATGCCCCCAACTTAAAAGGTGGCGAATTAACTCCAGAAAGATCATCAAAGGCTGGAGACATGCCCTCCAAGCTTCGATTCATTCACCGGCTCTGAGGTCGTCACCAATTTCTCTAGTAGATGAGAAAAAGGAGAAGGGTGGATGAAAATAAGGTTCAAGAGAGGTGATTGTTTCATTTTTTAATGAGCTTGACACAGAAAAAGAACTATGCTCAAGGCCTCTGTTTCATTTTTTAACGAGCTTGCCACAGAGAAGAAAAACTATGCTCGTGGTTTTGTCCGGATCATGGCTTCCAAGAGGATAATGCTCTGTAAGGGTACCATGTCGAAGGATAAAACGTGGTCATGCCCTCCAAGAGATCTTCGTTGGATGGAAGATAATCACTCAATAAGGAACACATGTTGAGGGTCACGGTACGAGTAAGGAGATCAGGCTCCAATAATCCTACCAAAGAAATCACCATGTCCACTACCGGATCCAAATCATCGGAAGTTGAAATCATGGGAGACAACGCCACATAATTGACATGTGGTGGGGGTGATACTATCTGCATATAAGAACCACTTAGGGAGGTAACCCAGTTAGGGACGATGAATGAAAGTTGATCAATAGTCACAATTCTTCCATCGTGAGGGAAATATATCACGCGGAAAAGAGTGGATACAAGAGCTTTCATAGCATAGACATAATCCCACCCAAGGAGTAAAGCGAAATCCAAGGGGTCTCGAACTACCATGACATCAATAAAGACATTTTTCCCTCCCAAATTTATAGGAAACTGAGGAAGGATCCCTAAAGGTTGACTAGTTCTTCTGTTAAAAGCTAACAGATTCTGTGTAACTGGTGCAAGCTATGGACAACCCAAAGCATATTAAGCAACATAAGACAAAATACTAACAAACGCACCTTCATCTATCAGCGTTTGAGGAACATCCCGACAAAAAACCTGTACTATAATATGGAAAGGAATGTGAGAGGGAAGAGGAGGTCTAGTTAGCGCACCCCAATAAAAAAGGAGGGTCTCATTACTTGGAGGGGGTTTTGTAGGAGAACAAGGAATGCCCCCCAGCACGATGGAGTTTGTATTAATGAGAAAAATGTGGGAAGTATCGGGTTTTCTCTCTAGAGGGAGAGTAGGATCGACCGATGATTGGATCATATCAACCAATGGTGGACTTGGATAAACCACTTTAGCACTCTTCAGAGGAAGAGTGGGACTAACCGAGGAAGGGACTGGATCAGTCACTTTGACATTCCTCAACGGAGGAATGGGATCGACCGATGGCGAAATTGGCTCGACCACTTTGGCACTCTTCAGAGGAAGAGTGGGACTGACTGAGGAAGGGACTGGATCAATCACTTTGTCACTCTTCAACGGAAGAGTGGGATTGACTGATAATGTAACTGGAGCAACCATTGTGGCACTCTTCGGATGAAGGGTGGGACTGACAGAATAAAAGACTGGATCAGCCACTTTGGCACTCTTCAAAGGAGGAGTGGGACTGACCGAGGAAGATATTGGATCAGTCACTTTGACATTCCTCAATGGAGGAATGGGATCGACCGATGGAGAAACTGGATCGACCACTTGATTTTCATTCTCCAAGGGAAGAATGGGGTTGACAGGTGGAAATGGATCGACCACTTTGGTGTCACTCTCTAATGGGAGAGTGGGATCAACCGAGGATGAAAACAGATTGACCACTTTGGTGTCACTCTTTTGATGAAGAGCGGGGCTGATTGATGACAGAACTGGATCAGCTACTTGGGTTTGTGGTTCAATCGAGGAGGAAACTAGATTGACCACCTGATCAACCGGACTGATTAGGGATGGAACTAGATTGACTAGTCCATCAACTAATGATGCGTTGGGGGAAATATTATGATAACCTTTTGGAAGTTGAAGTTTTTCAAAAGAGAAGAAGCCTTGTCCATATGAGGACAAAGGTGAGAGTAATGATCACCTTTACATAACATGCAAGGGGACTTGACAGTTTTCTTCTTCTTACCAACCTTAACATCACTAGTTGACGGGGTATCATCGACATGACTGATAGAGGCCGATGACATGGAGGATCACATTTCTAAGACCCGGGTAAGACCGGGGAAATCCCTCAGAAAGTGGTCACCCTTACAAAGGATGCAAGGGAATTTGGGTTTCAGATTCTTCATTTTAATCTTGTTGACCTCATCAACACTCCCAGTACTATTAACAGTAACTGGTTTCTTAGAGACAACATCTGATGTTGTTGGGGCCTTTGTCCTTTTCGGGTTCTTCTTCTTCTTCTCTTTCCATTTCTTCTTCTTTTGATCAACCTGGCTACTTGCTTTAGAGCTTTCACTAGGCAAAGAAGGAGAAATGGAAGGAGACTTGATGGATGAAGAAGGCGAAAAGTCGACATGAGGTTGATGTGTGGGTAGTGTATTGACATCCAAAGTATTAGGTGCAACTGAAACATTGGGAGGATTCGGGATCACCGTAGTGGGGAACAACCAAACTGGTAATCCAATAGTGAGTCCTGGAAGACTCAGTGTGGCAACATATGGAGGACCAAAGTTTCCAAATGAAGGAAAAGTATAAGGTTCCCCAGGGGAAGGGGTTCCTCCATTGGTACTCCCAGTATTCGATGCCATTAATACTGACTTGACCTAAGGTCCACTAAGTAAAACAAACAACAGACGTTATGAATCTGAGAAGCAATCAATCAAACAAAACCTTCCCATGATGAAACCATTAGTTGGTGATGAAATCTAACGTAGCGAGATCAAAATAGGAAGGGGCGGGGGTAGAGCGAGTGGATCAGTTACTTTGGCAACCTGCTTAACGGACTTATTCCTTGGTGCAATATTCCATGCAGTAAATGTGGATTTACCCTCCAAGGAGCCCAAGTGAGTTTGACCAACATTTGTTCCAGGTACAGTGATACTTCCCTTCACCGTCACCTTGTGTGAGACCCTAAATATTGTGGCTACTAAGGTCACCAACTCATAGTCATCCCCTGGGTGGGTATAGTCGACAGTCCATTCGGAACGTATGGGTAGGATAACAAGTCTGAAATCAACTTGAAAGGCTCCCACACATAATCATGGGCATACCTTCCAGTGACCCCCAATATACGATCTGACCACTACAACTGGTTGGGCCACAGACGGATAATCTCCGTAACTCACCCGAATGTGACCTCATACGTAACCCCTGTGTGAGAGGGGGATCCCAGCAAGCTAATAAAACAATTGGATTTGACTTTCCCTACTGCAAGATACTAAGTTTGTTTGATATCTTTGGAAAGTTATCCTTTCAACCTATTCCAAAGCCCTACACCTTAAACTAATGTAGGTTTGCTAACAAAGATGTAAAAAGTCTGATAGATTTTAGTTAAGCATTGATTTTAATGGCTTTTGTTTACTCAGAGGGTGGACGAAAGTGAAACTGATGGAATGATGACTCAATTCCCAAAAATATGCATGAAATATGATAAGAAATCGTTTCTTTTCAATGAATACCTATTTAAGGGAAAGAGGAAGAGTCGTTTTCACTATCAAACACTTGATAAGGAATGCCCTCTATCAATTTTGTTCTCAATCAAATCCAATATGATGCTACAACATTTTAGAAATGCAAACTAATATGCAAACTAATCATTAAGATGTACTTTTGTCGTTTGCATGTGAATGATGATCAATTCAATGAAAAACTTGTCCTGCCAACTACCCTTTTAGATCAAGGAGATTCGGACAAGAAAACGCAGATTTCACACAAACAACACACCCTTTTGCAATCAAACAAGAGAAATAAAATAAAAAACGCAAAAGGAAGGAGAAACAAAGTGGATCAAATGACCTCAAAGAACCAAATGAGAAGAGTTACAGACTTCTAATGTCCTTCAGTAGAGTTCCCGCTCAGTCGGATAGGAGAGAAGAAAGCAGTGGATCGATTTCAAACTCTCAACAGCAAAAACTCAAAAAATAATGAAGAAGGGCATAAAATATGAACAATAAGGTGTTTACTTCTCAAGAGGAAGCATTTCATAGGTCAAAATAAGAATCATTGAATCACAAAGCAGCTCAGCAAGTCAAAAAACAGGGTTTGGACCTCCAAAAATGCAATTTTTGAAAATCTTTTGGGCAAAAAGGGGCTGGTGCTCTGGTGTAAGGGCCACCAGGGCATTATAAATCTCTGTGCAACACTCTCAGGGAGTGATGGTGCCCTGCTAATAAGGCAGGGGAGTGCTGGTGCCCAAAAACTCACAAAAAGTCCAAAAAAACCAAAATTTCAATCAAATTTTGACAATCAAGCTGAGTGTGATGGGGTAAAGAGTCAATCAACAAGTGCAATCAGATAAATGGGGTGAACAAGGTTTGAAAAAAATCAAAGTGTAAGGCAAGGTCTATGAGGAAAAATCAAAACCAAAAGTTTTGATTCGATTCCCTAGTGGAGTCGCCAATTTCTGTTGAAGGAAAATCTCCCTGCGGACAGGTAGA
>JZKD02S1630081.1:22528-37670 GCA_000966675.3 Picea glauca
GGATCTACCTTTGATCAAATGCACCGACTCTGATACCAATTGTTGGAAATATAACTGAGAGGGGGCGGGGGTGAATCAATTATGTATATAAGCTTGAAACTTTTCCTTTTATTTTCTGATTCTTTCTAGATTATTATTTAATGTGTTGCTGATAAATTAACATGCATAGATATACAATATTTTATCAATCACACAGAATACACAGAGACACTAATTTTCATGAGGAAACCCATAAGGGTGAAAACCTCTTCTTCTTAGGATGTCAATCAAGCTCCAACTTTCATGTACATCACAATATTTGAGCTCCAACTCAAATATGAGGCTACAACCGCTGATAGCAAGCTACAACTTGTAGAGAGCACCAACTCTCATATTTCTCTAGCACCAACTCCCAGGTTTCTCTAGCACCCACTAGATGGAAGCACCAACTCCCAGAATATCTTCTAGCACCAACTAGAATTTAGAGGGCTACAATTCTCCCTAGCACCACCCTACCACCCTGATTAAATCTTAAAAAACTTTACTTACTTTCTCTATCTCTGATATGGTCTGTTACAACTCCATGTATCCTCTGCCTCTTCCAGCTTCTACTACTCTATTATGCTTCTATACTCTTCTCTTTCTCCTACTGCGCACTCTCATTTCTCTGTTCAACTTCTCTTCTTCCTTTATACTCTATACTGTGTCTGCATGCTATATACTGCACTTTTGATCTCTAGTTCAGTTCCTGTACATGGTCACATTCTACCCACATGAATAACTATCGAAAAAGCACACTATATTCTGTGTTCTGCATGTCTTTCTCACCTCGAGTCCTCTGCCTGATCATCATTCAAACTCTTCATCTTCTTTGGCAGTTATTCTAAATCTATTCATCATTAGAGGGTGTTATCCTGAGATTCTCTGGCTTCTCTGGCAGTCGCAACTCTTCGTCTTCTCTGGTAGTTACAACCAGTCATTTTTAGCTTCTTTGGCTTCTAAGCCCCTTCCTTCACATGACCATCGACGATGACCATACACCTGACCAACAAGCACTTCATGACTCGCAACTTTGGGAATCTTGGTATGAGACATCTCGATTCTCCCAACTCTCGATATCTGAAGTGGAGCTTAGAGATACTATCTCCTTCCTCTATTTTCTCTCTCCATGTGATTGCTGGCTATGACCTGGGGCCAAGCACTTTGGGACTTCACATTTCGGGTATTTGGATGTGAGCCAACCTCGAATTTCCTGAATTTCGAACTCCTGAATTCTGAAATAACGCCTAGCGAGCACTAGCTCCGTTCGCGATATGACCTTGGGTTATGAACTCATGTGACCATGCGATTGCGGACGAGTCCAAAGGTGGTTTAAAATAAAATGACATTTCACCCCGCAATTTACCTCGATCGTCCACATGTCCTTTCTCCAAAATTGTGGTTTCGATTGTGGCCCGCTCTCAACTCATTAACTTTTGTGCACCTTCAGTCCCTACAATGCGATGGGACCGTCGATCTCACGATCTTGATGGTGCTTCTGAATTGATGATTCAGATCTGTCCTTTCAAGTTCTGCAGATCAACGACTGTGATTGATTTCATGATCTGGGCTTCGGGAGTTTCAACTCTCAAACCCTTCTTTCCTCTGTACGTCAATCTTCTGGAGTTGACAATCCACTGACACGTGTCCCTCTTGGATTAACGATCGAGATCTCCTTCGGGTCTCTGGACTCCAGAGATTTCAAATATCAACTTCTCGTTTCTTCTGACTGGATATCTTCCAAAATCGAAGATCTATTGGCATCTATCCTCTTTAATCCAAGGACTATCCTCCACTCTGGGACTTCACCCTTCGACATTCTCAGATTTTAGTTTCTCCTCGCTCGACTTCCCTTCGAACATTTTTCCTGGACCTTGTGATCTAGTGACACCTGTCCTCTCGTAGATCGATGACTCCCAATTTCTTCGGTTGTTCGAGCTTCGATGATTTCAAATGTTTCTCCTTCCCATTTTCCCAGAGTATTTCCACCCAAATTCATAATCTTCTGACGCGTACCCCTCCTTGTGATCAATGACTAGGGTCTTCTTCGGGTCTTCGACGTTCAGGACTTCAGGACTTTAGTTTAATTGTTGGTGGTAAAAATCTCGAAGTAAAACTCTCGCAGTGACGTAACTTGCTTATGTCACTTGATGATGTGGATCTCCTCATGTGACACATGTTCTTCTCTTGGATCTAATGGTTGTCCTAATTCTCGAAATGTATCTTAGATCGACGGCTGAGAGCGACTTCGAACCTTTAGCCTTCAGGACTTCGGGACTTTTCGTTTCCTTTCCAACCATAAACTCCCGAAGTGATTTGCTCCGGAGTTGCGGATCATGTGCCACCTGTCAGTCTTGACGATAGACGAGCCCTGCTTACTTCAGAACTTCGGGACTTTGACAAGTCCACTCTCCTACGCTGATCGAAAGGCTTAACCTCCATGCATTTATCTTTGGATCCAATGGCTATTTATCCTCAGTGCTCAGATCCAACGAATCACATCTGTATTTCTCCTCTACGCTTCCTCTGGTCACTGGATGTTGATCTTAAAATCATCACATTTTCTCTAGATCCGATGTTCCTTATTCATTTCAGATTTCGGGTAAGTCGACTTTCAAGTTGCCAATTCTTTCGAAGTGAGATTTCCTGAACAGTAACCTCCTTGCAAGTTTTGACCTGAACAAAATGTTGTTCGTTGATCAGGTTCTTAGATGGATGGCTCGATCTATCTACGATTATTCTCTTATATCTTATCCTGTCCTTCCACTTAGAATGATCCAAAAGTTGTCGAGTATTCGAGATTGGCGATCCAATAGCCATTGTCATTCTTCCTCCTGAGCTTTCTCGCCTCTTTGACTTTCAAGGATTTCTAAGTGTTCACGAGTTTTGACCTTTGCTCCTCCTGCGAGTTCGTCTCTTGGACCTCGTATTCACTTCTGGAAATCACTATCTCTTTTGAGCTTTCTCATCTTCTGCGCTCTCGAGGTTTGGTTCGCTGTTGTTCTTGCCATCAATGACAGTCACATTCGTCCTGTAAACATGCCAACATGAATTTGTTCAACCGGTCAGGCTACATGAGATGTATGTGTGCAGAATGAATCTTTGCGGTTTACTGCAGTTTTTTTGACCTGATTTTGTTGGATAGAAGGTGCTTGGGCTGAGGCTGTAGTGGTTGCAGTATCCTTTTGTTCACCTTTTGAAAAGACTGCGAAGAAGCTGAATTTTGTAGTATGAAATACTACCTTGCGGAACTGTTTAGGTGGGATAGTAGTTGGAATTACGTTTGGTATTATGTAGAGATGACCCCCCAAAGTAACAATGACACTACAGGGTTGAGACTCATAAACAACATGGCACTTCCACATATATGGTTTCCCCAAGAGAACATCGTAGACATCCAGTGGGGAAACATCACATAATACCTCATTCTTTAAGGGTTGGATGCCGTTGGAGAATCCAGTTACAAAAGAAGAAACATTCAAATCATCCAAGAAGTCAAAGAAAAAGGGCAAGCAAAGACAAATTAAGGTAGTAGCAACAATGACATATCAGAAGACAATGAAGAAGTAGCCAACTTCGCCAGAAGACTAAAAAAGGGAACCAATGACAAATATATAGGTAGGATTCCATTGATTTGTTTTAATTGTGATGGTATTGGTCATTTTTATAAAAAATGTCCCCATAATAAAAAGAAAAGAAATGAAGAATATGATTCAAATAGAAAACAAATGTACAAAAGAAAGAAAACCAAAAAGAAATTCTTCAAGAAACGCTTTTGGACAAAAGAAGATAACACCTCATCAGACGAAGATGAAGACAATGGAAGTGAGACAAAAAGGGTTCTATTCATGGCAGTAGAAGAATCTGATGAAGAAGGCACTGAAGAAGAATATGAAGAGGCATAAGTTGACTACATAGAATGATTGATGAGTTCCATAGGATTTATAAAAAGGGAAAAGAAGAAAAACAAGTCACTTCAGGAAGAACTAAAAAGAAAAGAGGAATCTCAAGTTTCCAACTCTGAAGAACTAGAACATATGATAATTAAATTAAAAATTCAAGTTGAAGAATACAAAATAATTGAAGAAGAACTCAAGGAAAGGTTAGAACAAAGAGACAAGATCATTGGAAATTTGGAAGCAAATATTGTCACATTGAGAAAATATCTTCAAAAGAAAAACACGCAGAATAGCTCTAAAGTTTTGGATACATTATTAACAGTCATAGACCAAATCATCACAAGTCCAAACTTGTATACAATCAGAAAAAAAAGGGATCAAGATCCAAAACAACAGATCAAGAAACACATCCAAGAATCTATGCAGATATAGTCAAAGGAGACAAAAAGTTTTACAAGGAAGATCATAGCGACACTCCTCCACCCAGAAGATTCAGATTTCAGAATCAACGACAGTCAGAAACAAGCAAGACTCAAGAATAAGAAGGATTCAGAAGAGTAACTTGTTTCATAATATCTTCAACTTCCAACTATCAAACTATCTTCTTTGGTTTATGTTATTCATGTAATAATTTTGGACATAACACTGTAAATTACAGAGAAAATAACAGAAACATAAAAAACTATGAAAGTCATGCACAAAATGGTTATCCAAGAATGCCTAGTGAAACACAAAGAAGAAGCTACAAAAGATTTGAATCCGTGAGAAATCAAGTGGAATGCTACAAGTAAAACAACTTTGGACACATAGCCAAAAATTGTATAATGAATGTCCCTCCAAGAGAATCACAACAAAATAACAACAGTCACAGATAGGAACCTCAGTAGAGAATATGGATAAGAAAAAATAATCAATATAACAATGAAGAATGCACCCTCACTCTACAAGATAAACACAAGAAACATGGTTGCTATGTTGACATTGGCTGCGCAAAGCACATGACAGGTGATGAGGATAGGTTTCTAACCTTGAGAAAGGAAAGAGATGGATTAATCTCCTTTGGAAACGATGACTCAGCTAGAATTATTGGAAGAGGTACAATCAGATTTGGAAACAAGGATACCAAGGCAAAGAATCTTCCACTAGTGGAAGATATGAAACATACTCTTCTAAGTATAAGTCAAATGTGTGACCAAGGTCACAAACTTGTGTTTGATTCACATAAGTGTGAGATAATAAAAGCAAGTTCATGCAGATTGGTTGCAACAATTGTAATAACTTCAAGCAACATATATGTGTTAAGTGAAATTGGAAATGAAAAGTGTTATCTAGGAAAGAAGATGGAGTTTGGCTATGGCACAGAATAATGGGTCACATAAACTTTGATAACCTTGTTAAAGTCATAAAAAATGAAGCAATCAGAGAAATTCCCCAGATCATGAAGCCAACCAACAAATTATGCAAGCATTGTCAACAAGGAAAGCTAACATATACCAATATCAAATCAAAGGAATACTCCACAACAATACCACTAGAAATTGTGCATATTGATCTAGTTGGACCAACTAGATCAATTAGTTTAAAAATTGAGAAATATTTTATGTTATTGGTTGATGATTATACAAGGATGACTGCACTTTGTTTTCTCAGGAAGAAGTCATAAGAATTCAATAACTTCAAGATATACAATGAAATGGATTCACAAATCAAATGTTTGAGATCTGATAACGGAGGAGAGTTTAATTCAAAGAAATTTATGGATTTTTGTAGCAAGCATGGAATAAAAATGAAATTCTCCATTGCTAGGACACCTCAACATAATGGAGTCGTCGAAAGGAAAACATGACATTACATGATATGGCTCGAACTATGTTAATGGATTACAAGTTTCCAGATGTCTTTTGGGCACTGTTGACGTCATTTCCTGCTTCCAAAAAATTCCCTCCCCTTTTCTGTTTTCCCAAATTTGTTTCTCCCTTTCTTTCCCTCATTCTACGCTTACCTGTTTTTTCCATCTTCTTTTTTCCCTCTTACTATCCCTTTCTAGTTCTAACACTTAGTCGCATTTTAGACCGTGGGTTCTTGGGTTGGCGGACTTACATTTTCTCACCTCCATCTACAACTTCACTTCACACATCCGACCGATTTCCATGTTGTTCCATACTTAGTCGATTTTATGATCATGGTTTCTCGGGTTGACGTGATCGAGCTTTGATGTTCCCGTGTTCCGTGAAAGAAATATTACACCAAAAATTTCCTCGATCTACATTTCTAACCCGCAACTCCCCGAACTACCTATGTGTCATTCTACCTACATGAATCCATCTGAATGCCATGTCATCCCACACTTATCCATTTTCGCACCTCATACCATCGCGGGCACTTGTGTTCATGGGTTCCCGGGTTTACAAAAAATCTCAAGTCGCATATTGCCCCCATCCGTCCCTACCACCATCACACCTTTCCCAATGCACATTTACTATGATTTTAATGCTAATAACTTACCTTACAGGTTCAAAGGGATAGTCATTAATACTCGAAAGGCTTGAGGAGACCTCCTATTAAAGCACATTAAATATGATTTATGGAGGATTATATTATCTCCCACCAATGCTCATTCCTAACATATTTTGGAGAACGGTTACATTCTCGTCAACTTATGGCAGAAAGTTGACAATAGTTCTGTGGAGATACATTGAATATTTTTCAGGTGCAAGGATCAGAGTTTTCAGTGGTCCAGGGTATATTCCTATTATTCATACCCTTCTGCCCAGAAGGAAATAATCTGGACGTCTAGAATTGCACGCGCAGGGTGTGTCCCAAAAGTTTTTGATTGTAAGGAGTTGGTCACCTGGTGCACTGAGAGATACATTCCAAGCCAACGGATCATCCAGTTGTGAGACCATTCCCCTCTCTCTTTTTCACCTCAGGTTTTCCATAAGATGTTGAGGCCTCCCAAGTCAACACTCACCTTCAAAGGTGAAGATTGCAGGGATTTATTAAAAAAGAATGATAATGGACTCGACCTCTTACCTGACTTCCTAGAGAACCCAGCGGTCGTCCCCGAGGACATCACAAGATTGCAGGTTGGCTCATTTAAAAATCCCTACCAGGAAATTGCATGGCTTTTTATGAGGAAACCATGACCAACATCTCCCAGATGATTCTTTACATTATTTATTTTACGGTAAAGGAACATACCATATTCGATTGGGGTAAGTTGATTTCGATTTAAATCTCTTCCAAATTGGTGCAATACAAGAAGGAGAAGAGTTTTTTTATGTCATCTTATTTGGTCTTTGCGATAGCTCATTGCTGTCAGTTCCCAAGATTATCTATCTGCAAAAAGGTAAACTGTGCGTTTGACCCAGTAATCTTCTGGTATCAATCATTATGGAGGCACAATCCCTCCCAACATTTTTATGAAGTCTTTAATGATTTTTTCTCAGTTTTTAAAGAGTTGTTGTTTGGAAAAAATGCTCCCCAGATGTTTGACGAGGCAAGTAAGTTATTGGATAGGAAGGGGACACTAGAACACATGGAAAATTATAATGTTATAAGGATTTTTGGATCCAAATAAAATACTTCCTTCCTTCCATGCCACATATCTAACAAAATGTTTGTTGCTGAGATAGCAAGGCAGTACACCTACTGGTTGCATTTTTTTCCATGAAAAGAGATAAAATCAATTCATACCTCTATATTGGAAAGTCGAGGATTTCATATTCATAAATATGAATAAGATTGATAAATTCACATGCCACTTCGGCCACGACCTCAATTTAAAATATATTGAAAAAGAAAGGGTTCGACCCTAGTGGTATTTTTGTAGAACATCTATTGGCTATTGGTTCAACAATTCTTTCATTAACACTATTCTCAATGAAGATGGAGACAATGCCTCAGGCACTCCCGCTCATGACACCGACGACCTAGAGACAATACTCAACACCAATGAGTTGTACAAGCAAAGAGGAAAAGGTCTAGGTGAGAAAAGTGCCCAATCCCCGACTGTCACACCAAAGAGTACAACATCTTGGAGCAGCGCTCCAACGACCTACCCAAGTAAGAAAGTCACCCACAATTCTTCAGGCGGAGGAGGAGATAAGAACCCTCCTTGTTACGAGGAAAATCTCTCTATGGATAGGGGTAAACCACGACAGACGAAAATGACTGCAAAAATCAACTCTAATCTCAAGTATGCTATATAAGAAAATATGATAGAAAGACAAGATAAAAGGCCTACCTCATCCAAAAGTTTGATGAAGCCCACCGTTGAGCACTTGAATCAAATAAATACACATGCAACTAGTCCTCAACAACCAAGAAACACAAGCATATGGTGATGATATATAATGTTAGCACATTCAATAGCATAATCCATCAATATTCATAACAAATACGCCCATGGAATAACAATTCAAATATTTGCAAGATATTAATTGGACGAGAAAGAGTATTTCTATTAAAATGTAATCAATAGAAGTGAATGAATTACAAACTTCCATGTCGGCATGGTTCAAAACCAAGAAACCAAGTTCCTTCCAGCTGGGCCTCCACCACTTCAATCCTCCACCAAAGGCAATCTCATATAAGAGAGACAATGAGGTTCTCAATCAAGTAGATAAGATCTCGGGGGTTGAACAATGTGTTCAGAGTTAAATGAAAAAGGGATGTAGACTCAATATGAAGTGAATAATTTCTCCAGAGTATTTTTTCTCTCAAAGTTGAATTCTTCTCCTCTTTTCCATAGCTAGGATTTGTCCCATTTGTAGCCTTCAAGTGGAACTGAAGGGTCGAGTTGGAACGTTTCCAGTATATGGAAGGCCAAGGATCATAGATCTTGTGATGTGACATGGAAAACCAATACCATTTTTTAATTTTGGGCAAAAATCCCGATGTACGTGGGCTATAGTGGTGCAACCTGCGTATACACATGTTGTACTATAGGTAGGTGGGTATATATGGAAAAACAATGTTTTTATCTCTGGTCTTTGCAAAAAAGGGACTTCAAGTCTGCATAGGGAAATGGAAAAGTCCTTCTGTGCAAGTTTGCATAGGGTGAGGCAAATATTACTATAACAAATGCCCCCTAATGTGTGAGGTCAGAGGAGTATCTGTGATGGATGAAATACATTATAAGACCCAGAAGTGGAGTAATGGGGACCCAGCTGGAAGAACTAGTTGCTCATTACAATTAGTACTGACTTTGCACACATGGATGCCAATTTGAATTACACTGTAGATCCATGTGAAAATATACCAAACAACTGTCCATGGCCATGAATAGGCAACACAAACGTGGCTACATGCCAAAGGATGTCATAGTCACGAAAAAGGCCCAGTAAAACCAGTTTCAAAATCAATCTGAAGATATATGTATACAATGGGGTATAATTTGATCTCCCATGATCACTGAAGTCACATAGGTACTGGCCCAATTAAAGGTAGCAAAAACTCAGGGAATCTGCAAATATAAAATGATATCTTCAAGTCTTCTACACAATCCGCCAAAGGTGCAAGTCTACATCGTGTGAATAAAGGAGTCGAGGTCGAACACAATGAGACTTTGTTTGAATACTGGTCATTGAGGTATACCGTTAACAAACATGAGACAACCTACCGATGAAGAAAGTAGGTATCGAGGCACATAGTACATTCTTACAAGTGTGAATAAAGGAGTCATGATCAAACAGTTGAAGAATCCATCGATCATGAGACATTGATGTATTCCCAACCATCGATGGTGAGAGAATCTACCACTAATGACTGCAAGCCTCTAGGTACTCATAGGACTCTAGGTCTCGTCTCCAGAATAGATGAGTTGAAGTTGATGGAAGGAGACTTGCTGAAAGGAGAGAATTAAGTAATCTCTCATCATTCAACACGAGGTATAAAGAAGGAGCTTGATGATTTGGAGGAAATCAGATGAAGAACATGTTCACGAACCAACGACCCTATGCGTCTTTCGCATTTTCCAGATGCAAGTGGTACATGAAAAAGACCCTATGAATAGCAGCCAATAAGAAAAAATGATGACAAAGGAGAGGAAACCACCAATAGGGATAATGGCATCCAAGACACTGCACAAATCCCAATGTGTGAATATATGTATTGCCATCAAACACAAGGGAAACCAACCAATCAATGACTAATGATGAAATGTCGATTGCTAGGTTCAAGGTTACCTATCAATGAGGAAAGTAGGACCAGGGTGCACAATAGGACTACAACTTCATGTGATTCTGAGACAAACTAAGGGTATGGCCGACATGCAAAGTCAAGATAGACTCAATGAGACATATGGAAGACTTTGGCAACATAGACTCAATGATGAAACTTTGAGATGTAGGAGGCATCAATCAAACTCTCCATAGGGACTGGAAGAGTAACCAGTCGGGGGAGTAAACTCTTTGTAACGAGCTCAAATTCCTAAGGTCATGCTAAACCCAAAATGTTTATGATAGGTGGACTAAAAAATTTTGTGCTTTGTTCAAAGGCGGCATGATTGTTGCCAATATAAGATAATATTCCCTTCCTACCTGTCTTTTTTTGGTTTTTTCATAGTCAAATGAATGCTATGATACAGAGGAGGAAACAAGTGTCGCAAGTAAGAAAAACTAGTTCCAGCAGTGGAACATAACTATGCTCAATGAAAGTGGGTGCATGCGGGAGATGGAAACTCAGGGGAATGTTTCCTCTTGGGTATAGGGTTTCAAGATGCAAAAAATATAAACGAGGCTCTGCTTGGTTGAGGATGCAAACTGCTTAGGTAAACGACTTATAACTCAAAAGAGAGAACTGACAATAGGCTCAATACTGCAAGCAAGGGCATGCGATGCAATTACAACTTAACGCCAAAAAATGTCCTTTTTCGTAATCTTAGTCTACTTAGTTTGAAAAAGGGATAAAATTGCACCAAATAGACGTCCTTTCAAATCCAATTTATGATTGTGAAAGAGACAAGTTCACTCAGAAATCTTATCACTTTTTGAAAATGAGTTGGAAAGGAGCTCAAATCAAACTCACTTGGGAGTTCTCTAGGTATAGGTCAGCATGTTTATGAGTAAGAAATGAGGTTGAACATAAAGTCACGTGTTGGCTATAAGGGACTCCTGGTCCTATGGAAAAAATATCTGCATGG
Source organism: Picea glauca (assembly GCA_000966675.3). NCBI lineage: Eukaryota > Viridiplantae > Streptophyta > Pinopsida > Pinales > Pinaceae > Picea > Picea glauca. The sequence goes on from JZKD02S1630081.1 coordinate 33,590, forward strand.
GAACCGAATGAACCAGAGGATCTAACTAGGGTACCCATGTTTGGTAAGTCTCTACCATTTGATAATGACACTTCTAGTTGTAGATAGAAGGTTCTGTGTCGCTAAAAAATGGGTTCGTACCTAAGGCATATGAGCGACAGTCATAGGACGATGCAAATGTGTATGATGGAATGGATACCTATCCTATATGCTAGGTAATGAAAATACCTACCCAAAGTTACGAATGAGCGACATGGCACTGGAAACTGCAAGAATCCATGGATAAAACTACAAAAAMCAACTCAATCCACTGTTGTATTAGTCCATTAGGCCAAAATATTGTCCGAAACTATGCAAAGTGGGTAAWWWTTTKCTATAAATAGTAAAAAAAAAAACAAATTTACTATACCATTTGTATTTTGTACCCAAATAGTAGATTTTGGACCAAATTACCTCCGAACTTCAACTAGTGATTGCGGAAGTTACGAGCTATGGAATTGATGACCATCTGGACCAGGTAACTCATCTTCCTCTCTTCTTTCTTTTCAGTGTATTATATTTTGTATTTAGGTTCCATTTTTTTAAAGTTATTTAGGGTTCAAATTGAAACYTTAGGTGTACGCGGGCTATAGTCCATCAKCTTGTGTATAYRCATGCTTATACATAGTTGTTTAAAATACACACGACGTATAATCATCCTTATATGCGACTGTGAACATTACATCCCGCRTGTATGTYCGTAAACWATGTTTTTTAGTGGTTGCTAACTCAAAAAAGGTTTTGTCTCTTGTAGGATGGTGCTAGAGTGGAGGGAAATAAAACATGAGGAGGTAGATGTTGCAGTAGAGAGAGATATAGGGGCCCAAATGGCCTTGAAAATATGAAGGATATATAATTTTTGGGCTCTCAAAGGTATGAGGGCCCAAGTGAGATTGCTACAGTTTCTTATGGATTACTGGGATCCAGATAGTGAGAGATTCAACCTTGATGGACAACCATTAAGGATTGAAGTCAAGGAAATTCATTTCTTGAAGGGATTGTCATGTCAGGGTGAGTTGGTCAACCTCAAATCCTAGGGATCTGGGAGCAGTATGAAAATCGAGGAATACATAGACGCTCATTGCATTACAGGGAACAAGAAGGTTGGGAGTCAACTCCCCATTAGAGCGATAAACAATCTTAGCCTCAAGATTATTTTATTCGTTTTGACACGGATAACATGATCGACCTCTTTGCACCAATAATTGAGGCCACTTATGTTCTATTCATTGGAGTGCTTGAGACCAACGGTGTACGACTGGTGCACCTCACTGTTGGCTAACATGAATAGCAATTTGACATAATGAAAACAGAGTAGTAAAAGTAACTTCGGATTCACTTCTATCTTGTGTAGATTTTTCTTCGAGTGGGTTCCAGGCTTGGGACCTAGAGTCAAGATTATTACATGTGGACCTCACGATCCAACCATGGCATAATGGACTGAGGTTATGAGGTGGCAGGGGGGAGGTAGGATGCCAACACCCTATAATGATGAATTCGTCTTCTGATGGAGAGGAAAGTTCATAGATTTGGATGACTACCCTTACGCATGGATCAAATTCAGAGGAGATCCTGACATGCCATTACCACCAGGGACCATCTACGGAGACATAGGTATGTCAATTTTTTTAAAATATTTCATTTTGTTTTCTTATTTTTGTATAGGAAAACAAAAATATTTTTGGATGATGTTAAGTACTTATTAGACATGTATGTGATGCAGACATAGGTCCATGATGATCAGACGAAATTCCACAACATCGTCAGAGGTACCAGGGAGATGAGGTAACAAGAGGGGACGTAGAGAGAGTCCTTCAAAACATGTAGGGAAACCTGTCTCGTTTGACATAAAGGATTCCTATGGTTCAGGTGGAGGATCTTCCAGAGGCTATGCAACAACAGGTGGTATGCGTGTCACGTGCTTAGGTGCGACTCTTTGGGCGTCTCGTAAATGTCATAGTTTTCTATCATGACACTCATTCAACACCACAGGGGTAGATGTCATGACTATTGTATGATCGACTGCATATGTATATTGAGGGTATTAGCCCCAATTTTGTACTATAAACATCATAATTTTTGAAATATATATAAAACCATGGTTCTTCGACTTAACTTATGTTACAATGTGTACATTGATGAGAATATTTTCTTTTCTTTAGTTATGTGACAAATGCCAATCTAAAACAAAATTAGCATATGCATCAGATACATAATTAGAACTCCTAGGTATGTGATGATAAGTAATAAAATCACATTTTCATTCCAAAAGTCGTACTTGTAGGAATCGTCGGAGTAAAGTAGGGTTACGCACATGGTAACTTTCGTTCAACTGAAATACTACTAATTGGGAGTCTAGGTGAACCTCTAAAGAGAGAATACCATGAGAAATGGCATCGCACAAAAGTTCTATAACAACGCTATATTTGACCACATTGTTCATGGATGGCCCTAGGCATACGCCACCTGAAGACACCAGTAGACCCTCGGGTGAGTAAACAACCCAAGCGACAAAATCCAAGTTCCATGTATGATGATTGGCTATATATGCAAATCCTAAGTATACCGAAGAATCCGTTGACATCTACCAACCAAGGGAAAACTCGATAACCAAGCTAAAGATAAAAATAAAGGGAATATATATATACACTAAATTACATTAGTATATAAAGAGTTACACCCAATATTGGGGCTCAAGCGTCATATATTTTCAAATAGATCCCATTCCCGGGCTCAGCCAACATGTTTCCTTCACAATATTCTAATTCATAGGCTCCTTTTTCTAAGACACGTCACACGATATAGGGACCGTTCCACATGGGTTTGAAATTGCCTTCCGCGAATGGTTCTTTGGCTTGATAATATAGAAGGACCAAGTCACCCTCAATGTACAACTAAGGACATATAGACTTATTGTATTGTAATTTGACATGTCTTTTATTTTCTTCGATAGACATAGAGGCGTCTTGATGCTACTCATATAGACTCTCTAGGTGTACGAGGTGTCGTTCGAGATCATAAGTGTCAGTAGGAGCGGTATTGCCAATATAAGAGAAGGGATTTCACATTGAATAGGTAATATCGTCTCCACACCATGTACTAATTGTAAAGGAGAAAAACTGTTGGAAGTCTTGACCGAGGTTTGGTATGCCCAAAGTGCAGGATCTAACATGACATGCTAGTCATATTTTCTTTGGATAACAGTTTTTTGCAAAATGGTATTGAGAGAATTGTTCATGGCCTCTACTTGTCCATTTTACTAGGGGTAGTAAGGGGAAGAATGACCATGCTTAAACCCCAATTTATATGCTAGTTCTTCCATCATTTCATTCTGAAAGTGATTTCCATGATTACTGACAATACCACTCAGGATTCCAATCCTGGCTATAATTTGATTGAATACGAAGAAGATGGCAGTCTTCCTGTTGGATTTAAATGTAGGCATGGCCTCAACCCACTTAGTAAAATAGTCTATGACCACGATAATGTGTTGATTCCCCCCGACCAGAGTTGGGATGCAATCCACAAAGTCCACCCCCCACTTGGTGAAGGGATTGATAGTAATGACTGGATGGAGAGGGGTTGGATGTGAACGCATTTTTCGAGTGAACACTTGGCACATGTGGAACTTCTTAACCACTTCGATGCAATATTTAAATATAGATGGAAAAAAATAACTGGCTCGCAAATTTTTTTGGGCTGTCGTAAGCCCGGATAGATGACCACCATAAGCCCCGTTGTGGCAGTCATTTAGAACATACTAAGCTTCTTCACGAGTTAAACAATGACGCAGGATATTGTCTACTCCTCGACGATACAAAGTGTCGCCTAGAATAAGGTAGTTCTTAGCTTGGTATCATATACACCATCGGTGATCTCACGAGAGATGTTGAGGGAAATTCAAAGTTTGAAGATAGAGAACAATGCCTCCATACTGTTGGGGCTCAGAAATGTCCTATTCTCATCCACCTTTCCCTTCATCAATCTTCACATTTCATCGCCCCATTAACCTTTCATGATATCATTTCCATAAATATACTTGGGTTTCACCTTATTGTTCTCC
>JZKD02S1630081.1:83878-105220 GCA_000966675.3 Picea glauca
TGGGAAGAGATTGGATCTCCATGATCGGTGGATATATAATGAACAATGGTAGTTGTATGATGATACGAAGCACGAAGGGAGAAATGATTAAAGTACCCTGAGAGACCATAAAATATTTCTCCTTCAAGAAGAAGGATAATGAATTAATGGAAGACTACATAGACGTCGAGATCAGAAACTATGCTATCTTGGACATGGAGTAGAACGAAAACCTAGAATGAGTTTAAGATTTGGAGGTCCCAAAATGTGTATTTGAAGGTTACTAGATAATGTCATTCGATGGATCATACTCTAAATCAGAGAACGAAGTTGGGATTGTTCTCATAAGTCCAGATAAGATGACACATCCTCACATAGTAAGACTGGATTTTCTATGCATGAATAACAAGGCTGAATATGAAGCTTTAATATAGGGGATGACCCTCTCACAAGGAATGAAAATAGAACATCTCATTGTGACTGGAGATTCAGAGTTGGTCATCAACTAGGTTACCCAAAAATACAAAATAAAAAGGGAAAGACTTAAATTGTATTTTGAAAGAGTTAATGAATTGATGTAATCTTTCATCTCTTTCAATATTGCTTTCATTCCAAGGGATAAGAACCATAAGGCCGATTCACTATCTTTGGAAACTTCATTATCAAATCCAGACAATATCCGAAGCAAACCATCTTTCCAGGTGGAAAGGGCTTTTAGGCCTCATGTTTTCGATAATATTGAATACTTGGAAGTGTTTGACAATGATGAACAATTGGAGAAGTTTTTGTTAAATGATGATGATGATGAAGATGATAAATAGATTGTCATCCCCAAACACTGCATACAATCTCAATCTTTTTTCACAAAAGATGATCATGCCATGAATCTTTGTGAATAATTTYCAGTTTGAAAGGAGCAAGAGACAAGAAAAGTCAATATCAAAAYGGACCAGTCCCCGAAATATGTSAATTTGGGAGTCGATTTCACCCCCGAAGAAGTTTATCAATATGTCTCCTTATTCAATGAATATATTGATGTGTTTTCTTGGACCTATGATGASTTAAAGGCTTATGACAAAACAATATTCCAACATGTCATTCCTTTGAGGGAAGAAKCCAAACCGGTGAAMCAAAAAATAAGAATGATGAATTCCAAGTTGAAGCCTCTGGTAAAAATTGAGTTGGAAAAGTTAAAGAAAGCAAGGATAATCTATCCTATCAGAAATTCAGACTGGATTTCAAATCYAGTGATTGTCAGGAAAAATACCGGGGAAATACGAATGTGCATCGACTTTAGAGATCTTAATAAAGAAAGCATAAAAGATATTTTTTCGTTGCCCAACATGGAGTTTCTGTTACAACAAGTTATGAGATCGGCATGTATGTCTATGTTGGATGGTTTCTCTGGATATAATAAAGTTTTAGTGGCTGAGGAAGATAGAGAAAAACCAACATTTATCACACCATGGGAAACATATGCTTACGCTAGAATGCCCTTTGACTTGAAAAATTCTAGAGCTACATTCCAAAGAGCCATGGACCATGCGTTCAGCGGACTGATAGGAAAATTCATGGAAGAGTACGAAGATGATTTGATAGTGCATTCAAGCAAAAGGGAGGATCACATCCATCATTTAAGAAAAGTATTTGAAATACGTAGATCATACGATGTCTCTCTCAACCCAAATAAATGCTTGTTTGTTGCGACTCAAGGCAAGCTGTTGGGACACATTGTATGCAAGGAATGGATTTACATTGACCCAGAAAGAGTTAAAGCAATTAATGAAATCAACCCCCCAACATCAAAGAAGGAAGTCCAGTCATTCTTCATTAAAAATAATGTTTTTCGAAGATTTGTTCCTAATTACAGAAGCATCGTAAAACCCATCAATTTATTCTTGAAAAAAGAGCAGAGGTTCGAGTGGAAAACATATACTTAGGAAGCATTCAACAAGATCAAGGGGGCCATCACCACTTCCCCCATACTCATTAGTCCATATTTTCAAAAGGATTTCATTAACTATTCATTTGCTATAGAGGAAGTTATTGTGTTTGTCCTCAATCATAAAAATAGCAATGAAGAAGAGCTCCCCATAAGTTTTATGAGAAAAAAATTACATGACTATGAGTTGAGGTATTCAAAACTCGAGAAATAGGATTTGGCTCTTGTAAAATATGTGGCATAATTTCGGACTTATATACTAAACTCTCATGTTATTGCCTACGTACCCTCATCCTCCGTGAAGATGCTCCTAAATCAACAGTTGAGGGAAGGAAAATGGGCCAACTGGTTAGCAAAAATTCAAGAGTATGATATCGATATCAAACCATTGAAGGAAATAAAAGGACAAGGATTATGAAAGCTTATGGAGAATGGGGACTCAATTGATGGAATGATTTCAATCTCAGTTGGGAACCATTAGCTGATTCATAATGGTACAAATATATCATATTTTATTTAAGATCTGGGCAATTCCTTGTTACAATGAGTTCCAAGGAGTGAAGGACACTCAAGATGAAGGTGATTCAATATCTATTGATTGCTGATATACTTTTCAGAAGGAATTTCGATGGTATATTTTTGAGATGCGTCGATGAGAATCAAGCTCCAACACAAATCAAAGAATTCCATGAGGGAGTATGCGACGAACACTTTGCACCCACTGTAACTGCTCACAAAATAATCAGAGCAGGATTCTATTGGCCATCAATCTTTAGGGACTCATACACTGCAATAAGGATATGTTTATCATGTCATCAGTTCTTATGAAAAATGAAGAAAGTTGCGATGCCTCTGCAGCCGATTGTGGTGGAACAACCATTTTCCCAATGGGGACTTGATGTCGTTGGTCCGATTGATCCAAAATCTAGCAAAGGGCACATGTACATTCTAACACCTATTGATTATTTCAAAAAATGGCCAAAAGTAGTGGCGCTGAAGAAGGTCGACACTAAAGAATTGATTGGATTCCTCAAAAAAACATTTTGTCAAGGTTCGATGTTCCTGAAGAATTTATTATAGACAACGGTTCAATCTTCATTGGGCCAAAATGCACAGATTTTTTCCTCATTATGGATTAGTCTTCGAATTATTATGCACAAGGAAATGGCCTTGCCGAATCCACGAACAAAACACTTGTGCATATATTAAAGAAAACTGTTGATGTCAACCAAAGAAATTGGTACTTGAAGCTGACAGAAGCACTACGGGCAAGTAGGACAATCCCGAAAGATAGTACCGAAATGAATCTGTATCTATTGGTCTATGGGAAAGAAGAAAAAATGCCAATTAACCTCGAGATTAACGCATTGATCTCTATGGTTAATACTGAAGATACAAAAGACAATTCGCCTACTCAGAAAAGGATCAATTAATTGCTAAAGATCGAGGAGGAATGAAGCAAAACCCTGAACCAGACTTCTCAAAAGTAGTAGATCGTCAAAAAATATTTTGATCAAAGCATAACTATGAATAACTTTCAGGAGGGATAACTAGTATTTCTTTGGAACAAAGCCAAGGAAAATCCATCCATGCACGCAAAGTTTGAAGAAATCTGGATTAGACCCTATGTCATCGAAAATATATTGAGCTTCAACTCATATATTCTCCAAGACATGAAAGGAAAAAGGTTAATGCTGCCTATCAATGGGAAACATCTGAAAGGCTTCTTCTCCTAGCACTTTTCATTCTCATTGTACATAGTTTTATTTATAGTTTGTATATTCTTAATTTGACTACATAGCCCAATGGGCGGAAGCACCTGGTCACGAGAGATTATGAATTCTTGACAACCCACAGGGGGTCATCATCCCACATTTGGAGGCTGTTGTTGAGGTCATTTCCTGCTTCCATAAAATTCCCTCCCCTTTTCTATTTTCTCGAATTCATTTCTCCCTTTATTTCCCCCTTTCTACACTTTCCCATTTTTCCCCTCTTGTTATCCCTTTCTAGTTCTAACACTTAGTCTCATTTTAGACCGCGGGTTCCCAGGTTGGCAGACTTACATTTTCTCACCTCCATCTACAACTTCACTTCACGAGTCCGACTGACTACCATGTTGTTCCATACTTAGCCAATTTTAAAATCACGGGTTCTCGGGTTGATGGGATCGAGCTTTGATGTTCCCGTGTTCTGTGATAGATATATTGTACCAAAGAGTTCCATGATATACATTTTGATCCCCGAACTCCCCGAACTGCTAAATGTCATTCTACCTACATGAATCCATCCGACTACCGCGTCGTCGCACACTTAGCCATTTTTGCACCTCATACCATCCCGGGATCTCGGATTCACAAAAAATCTCAAGTCACATATTTCCCCCGTCCATCCCCACCACCCTCACTCTTTTCCCAATGCACATTTACTATGCTTTTAATGCTAATAACTTACCATACAGGTTCGAAGGGATGGTCATTAATAAGGGAAAGGCTCGAGGATACCTCCTATTAAAGCTCATTAAACAATATTTACAGAGGATTATATTATCTCCCACCAGTGTTCATTCCTAACATAATTTGGAGAAAGGTAACGCTCTCGTCAAATTATGGCAGTAATTGGACAACAATTCTGTGGAGATAAATTGAATATTTTTGCGCATGAGGATTAGAGTATTCAGTGGTCCAAGGCATAGTCCTATTATTCATCCCCTTCTGCCAAGAAGGAAATAATCTGGACGTCTGGAATTGAGCGCGCAGGGTGTGTCCCAGAAGTTTTTGATGGTAAGGAGTTGGTCACTTGGTGCACTAAGAGATACATTCCAAGCCAGTGGATCATCCAGTTGCAAGACCATTCCCCTGTCTCTCTGTCACCTCATGTTTTCTGTAAGATGTTGAGGCTTCCTAAGCCAATGCTCACCTTCAAATGTGAAGATTGCAGGGAGTTCTTAAAAAAGCATGACAATGGACTCGACCTCTTACTTGAATTCCTAGAGAACCCAACGACTGTCCCCGAGGACATCACAATATTGCAGGTTGGCTCATTCAAAAATCCCTACCGGGAAATTGCATGGATTTTTATGAGGATAATAGGACAGGAAACCACGACCATCATCTCCTAGATTATTCTTTACATTATTTAGTTTATGGTCAAGGAACATGCCATATTCGATTGGGGTAAGTTTATTTCCATTGACATATCTTCCCAACTAGCTCAATACAAGAAGGATAATAATTTTTTTATGTCATCTTATTTGGTCATTGCATTAGCGCATTGTTGTCAATTCCCACAATTATCTGTCTACAAGTAGGTAAACTGTGAGTTCAACCCAGTAACCTTTTGGTATCAATCATTGTGGAGGAACAAGGCCTCCCATCATTTTTATGAAGTCTTTAATGATTTTGTTTCAGTTTTTAAAGAGTTGTTGTTTGGAAAAAATTCTCCCCAGATATCTAACCAGGCAAGTAAGTTCTTGGATAAGAAGGGGACACTAGAAAAAATGGAAAATTATAACATTATAAGGATTTTTGGATCCAAAGAAAATCCTTCCTTCCTTCCATGCCACATATCTGAAAAAATGTTTGTTACTGAGATAACAAGGCAGTACACCTACTGGTTGCATTTTTTCCATGAAGAGAGAAAAAAAAAAATTCATACCTCTGCCTTGGAAAGTCGGGGATTTCATATTCATAAATATGAACAAGATTGATCAATTTGCATGCCACTTCCACAGCCTCAATTTAAAATATGCTTAAAAAGTAAAAGGGTTCGACCCTAGTGGTATTTTTTTAGAACATCTATTGGTTGTTGGTTTCAACAATTCTTTCATTAACACTATTCTAAATGAAGATGGAGACAATGCCTTAGACACTCCCTCTCGTGACATTGATGACCTTGAGACAATACTCAACACCAATGAGTCATACAAGTAGAGAGGAAAAGGTCCAGGTGATAAAAGTGCCCAATCCTCGACTGTCATACCAAAGAGTACAAAATCTTGGAGCAACGCTCCAACGACCTACCCAAGTAAGAAATTCACCCAAAGTTCTTCAGGCGGAGGAGGAGATAAGAACCCTCCTTTCAGAAAAATTGAAAGTTCTCATAAACTTCCCTTGAGGAAGAAACAAAAAAACATTGTGCAAGAAGAGGAGGGACCTTGAGGAGAAAGTGATATCCACGACCTATCCCTTGAGGATATGGAACTCAAAATTGACATCGATAAAATCTTCCCCAACGTTTACCAACTAGAGAACACGACACACCAGAACCCTCAAATGGAAATAATTGAGACCGAGACCTTCGACGAAGAAGAGTCTTTTTCATTTTAGAGCGCTATTTTTGAGAGTGAATCCAAAAATTTGATTATTGAGAAAAGAGATGTAAAGAATAACAAGGGGAAATCTTGCTCAGAGATTAACCTACAGAACATGCAACCTTCCCAAATTTCCCAGATACACCGAGCAACTGGAGATGCCCTAGACAACTCTATTGAAGGCCTTGAAGTGGAGAATTTCAAGTTAAAGGAGTGACTCAAAGAATTGGAGGAAGCTTTAATGCCCCTTCCAGTGCTTGCTAGTCCTTTAGAAATGATCGGGCCTACCACACCCATGGAAAATTTAAAAGGATCGAAAAACCTTCTCACATCATCCAGAGGCTATGTGGAAAATATTAGAAAGAAAAGAATGGAATTAATAACAGAGGCTTGGGAGATGTCAAAGAGCATATTTTATTTTGGAACAAGAGCACATGCTTTTCATGAATATATGCAAGCAGATTTGAAAAATGAGCAAGGTTTCTACCTCGATGTGGTTGTACCATTTGGTGTTAAGGTTACTAATATGAAGAAATTGAGAAGAAGAGAGGAGGATCTCCCTTCCCTGAACCGAATAAAACAATTGAATGCATGCTGGAAGGAAAAGGTAAAAAACTTGAATGGTATTGTTCAAGCATGTAGCTAGGCCATAACTAGAAGAGAGGAATTATTCAAGAAGCTAATTGAGATAGATATAGTTGGCAACACCAATGAATTCCAAGACCTGAAATTGATACTCAACTCATTGTTCTTAACCAAGAAAGCATTTGATGAACAAGTTGATATCTTTAAAGGGTTGTCATTTGAAAACTTCTATGGCATTCTTGAATATGGTGAAGATGACGTGGAAAACAGGCTAGTTGATTATTCGATCAAAAATCAAGATATTGAGGAAGCATTGCAGAAAATTTTGATTTATCTAAGGGAATTGGAAGGAGAACTCTTCAATATAAATATCTGACATGAAATCAGCGTGGCACCAATGAGGAGCTACATCAAGGAGTGGTTTGAAAAGGCTATTGAGAAGCTTACCAATGAAGGGCAAAGGACGGTTGAAACGGTTGCTGTAACCGCCGAGGAAAGCCATAAAAGGACATCAACGAGAAAGTGACAAACCATGAGATAGAATCATAGTAAGTTCATACTGTTCACATCTTTCTGTCTTTATCAAGCTCTTCATCTAGTTACTCCACCTCTTTAAATAGAAAGGTTTAACCAAAGACTAATATTTTCCTTTTTCTTCTTTCTAGGTCTTGTTGCCTTCCACCCCCCACTTTCTTCTTTCTACGAACTTCATTCTTATACATATTTTCTTTATGGTTTCTGGGAGACCCAATCCCAGTCATTATGACAAACGAATTTTAGTTTCAGAGAATATGTATTGAACTATATATTTTTTAGAAATTCCAAGAGAGCTATTTTGGGAACAATCTCGACTGTACTTTGTAACCTGATGTTTTCTGAATATAAAGTATTTGAGGTTGATCTATCGTTATATCCTTTTGAGCTGCCCATGTATTACTCTGTGAAAGTTATATAAGTTATTTTAGTTTATATTTGATCAGAAATCTCTATCGCTACTATGATGGATGTGAGGAATTCTGTTTATTTTCTTTAAATGTATGAATGTGTGTGTTTCCTGGTCCATTTGTAGGAACTCTCTTTTTAAAAGAAAATAAAAATATTTTCCGTTTTCTGTTATATCTATTTTACTTTTTGTTGATGGACTTCTTATAAAAGTCCCACATTTTATAAATCTTGGACAGAGGAGTACCACTTCTATAAAACTGTAGGAGGATTCACATCCTCGTGAGGTTTTCATTTTGGTCCTAACAGATTCAGGCATCAACAGGAACATGCAGTGCATACAACAATTCACATTAAAAATAATGTAATGCTAAGAAACAATAATGATAAAACTCCCTATGAGCTATGTAAAGGAAGACCAATGAATGTGAAGTACTTCAGAGTTTTTGGAAGAAAATGCTACATCAAAAGAGAAGATGACATAATGGGAAAGTTTGATTCTCGTGTGGACAAAGGAATACTTGTTGGATATTCAAGCACAAGGAAAACATACAAAATTTTCAATCTAAGGCTCAACAAAGTTCTGGAAAGCATCAATGCGACAGTTGATGAGACAAATGGATGGAAAATAAAGGAAGAAGAAAAGGATCCAATGGAACAGGTTCATGACGAAGAAGCAAAGGATGAAGAAGTAGCAGAAGGGGAAGATGAAGAAGATCAGTTAGAAGTAGAAGTGCAATAACAACAAGTACCTCCAAAGATACCTAACAAACAAATACAGAAGAATCATCCCTCATATCATATTATCGGGAACAAATATGCAAGACTTGAGACTAGAAGAAGAATTTGTTTACCAGAACAAATGCACCTAGCACTCTTATCCTCGATTGATCCAAGCATCTTTGAAGAAGCAAGAAATGATGAATTCTGGATAAAATCCATGGATGAAGAGTTAGATCATATAGAGAAGAATGACACACGGGAATTGGTTCTAAGGCTAATGTACATGAATGTGATTGGCACAAAGTGAGTCTTCAAAAACAAATTGAATGAAGATGGACAAGTTACAAGGAAAAAATCTAGATTGGTATGTAAAGGATACACCCAGGTTGAAGGTATCGACTTTGAAGAGACGTTTTCCCCAGTTGCTAGAATGGAAGCAATAAGATTGATCCTAGCTTATGCATTCTCCAAGAATATTAAAGCTTATTAGATGGATGTGAAATATGCCTTTATAAATGGTGAATTAGAAGAAGAAGTCTACATTGAGCAACCAAAAGGTTTTCTTTTGTCAGAGAATGAAAATTATGTTTGCAGGTTGAAGAAGGCCTTGTATGGTCTCAAACAGACCCCTAGAGCATGGTACTCCAGAATAGACAGATATTTACAACAACAAGGGTTCAGGAAAGGAAATCTAGACAACAACCTCTACATCAAGGTAACTCAAGAAAATATTTTATTAATTGAAGTTTATGTTGATGATATTATTTTTGGAAGTGATGATGAAAAGATGAGCCATAAATTTGCAAAGGATATGCATAACTAATTTGAAATGTCATTACTTGGAAAATTATCCTTCTTTCCGGGTCTTCAGACATGTCAAAGCAACCAAGGAATTTTTATTTCTCAAACCAAGTATATCAAAGAAATGTTAAAGAGGTTCATAATGGAATATTGCAAACCATTCAATACTCCTATGCAAACTAGTTGCAAGTTAATTAAAGATGACGAATCAAAGTCTACAAATCAAAGGCAGTACATGTCAATGATTGGAAGCTTACTTTATGTGACAACATCTAGACTAGATGTAATGTAGGAAGTTGGACAAGTGGCATGATTTCAAGAAGCACCAAAGGAATCACTTGTTCTATAAGTAAAGAGGATATTCAGATATATTAAGGGTACAAAAGAGTTTGGATTATGGTATCCAAAAGGAAATGATCTATCACTTATTGACTACATAGATGTAGATTGGGAAGGTTGCATTGATGATCGAAGAAGTACAAGTGGATCAACATTCTTCTTGGGTGAGTGTTTGGTATCTTGGCTAAATATGAAACAATCATCAGTATCCTTGTCTACAACTGAAGCAAAGTATATTGCAACAACAACTTGTTGTACATAGGTTCTATGGATGAAACAAAATTTGACAGATATATAGGTTGAGTATGATTAGCCCATTCCAATATGTTGTGATAATACAAGCACCATTAATATCTCAAAGAATCCAGTGATGCACTCGAAGACGAAGCACATTCCAATCAAGTATCCTTTTCTATGAAAATAGGTTGCAGAGAAGAACATTTGAGTTGATTATGTTGGCACCAAATAATAGATTGCAAATATATTTACAAAATTTCTTCCAAGGGAAGCCTTTGAGTATCTTTGTCAAAAACTTGGCATAGTTTCTTCCTCAAAATGAAGTTTGAATGCTATTCTTATATGTCTTAGATTTACACTAGGAAGCACCATAATGAGAACAGTTCAGTCAGGGGGAGAATTTTTAGGAAAAGTTCAGTTAGGGGGAGCATCCCCAACTAGAAGTTACCTTTTCTATTGATGAAGAAGGGTGAGACATTCATCATATGCATGGATATAGAGTTATATGATTGGAGAGAGAGAATAGAGGCATGTTTCCAGGGGGATAAATGGTCATAGGGGGAGCATGTGTGTTATGACTTCATTGTTGAATCAAAGTGTTGCCATCAGTTCCAAAGGGGGAGATTGTTGATTAATTGGGTTGGTTTTCATTGATGTCAACCCTTAAAGAAAGTATGGTAGAAAATTTTGGTAGCCCCAATAATATGAATAATAAACTCAATATTGTTTGAGGTGTAATGGTATGAATATCAATGTATTTGCATGTAATACTATTCTAGATGGATAACACGTGTCATTCCATTTCTGGTGATATGTGGAACGTCACATAACTCCTCACGGTTAGAGATTTATGGATTTATGAAGTTGAAGAACCCACTTGAGTTATCTAGAAGCCCCTAAAAGGTCAAAAAAATTAAATTATTCTAGAAACCCCTAGAAGAAGTTGACTAGTCAAAGTGGGTGAAACTAGGATTTAATCATGAGTTAAGTTGTTGCAATAATAAAATAATAAAATAAATTAGTTTCGACTAGAAGTGGAGAGTTTACTATTTGTGGATAAAGTGGTTATAAGTGGACAAGTGGTTAGCCCTAAAAGAAGGAATTTGGGTTAAGTTGGTTAGAAGGTAACACCTAAAGGAAGCTACTTGGAGAGTATAAATAAGAGAGCAAGGGTCTCCTATTAACACATATTGAGCACATTGAATATCTATTATTGTGTAAGGTTTCTTACAGGTACTCATTGATACATCTGAAGTTACACAAGTTTGAGGTAGCATGAAGGGTTGACGTAAACTCTCCACTTATAGTTGCAACTAATTTATTTTTAATTATTTTCTTATTGCAACAACTTAACCCATGATTAACTCCTAGTTTCACCCACTTTGACTAGTCAACTTCTTCTAGGGGTTTCTAGAATAANAGTGATTGTCAGGAAAAATACCGGGGAAATACGAATGTGCATCGACTTTAGAGATCTTAATAAAGAAAGCATAAAAGATATTTTTTCGTTGCCCAACATGGAGTTTCTGTTACAACAAGTTATGAGATCGGCATGTATGTCTATGTTGGATGGTTTCTCTGGATATAATAAAGTTTTAGTGGCTGAGGAAGATAGAGAAAAACCAACATTTATCACACCATGGGAAACATATGCTTACGCTAGAATGCCCTTTGACTTGAAAAATTCTAGAGCTACATTCCAAAGAGCCATGGACCATGCGTTCAGCGGACTGATAGGAAAATTCATGGAAGAGTACGAAGATGATTTGATAGTGCATTCAAGCAAAAGGGAGGATCACATCCATCATTTAAGAAAAGTATTTGAAATACGTAGATCATACGATGTCTCTCTCAACCCAAATAAATGCTTGTTTGTTGCGACTCAAGGCAAGCTGTTGGGACACATTGTATGCAAGGAATGGATTTACATTGACCCAGAAAGAGTTAAAGCAATTAATGAAATCAACCCCCCAACATCAAAGAAGGAAGTCCAGTCATTCTTCATTAAAAATAATGTTTTTCGAAGATTTGTTCCTAATTACAGAAGCATCGTAAAACCCATCAATTTATTCTTGAAAAAAGAGCAGAGGTTCGAGTGGAAAACATATACTTAGGAAGCATTCAACAAGATCAAGGGGGCCATCACCACTTCCCCCATACTCATTAGTCCATATTTTCAAAAGGATTTCATTAACTATTCATTTGCTATAGAGGAAGTTATTGTGTTTGTCCTCAATCATAAAAATAGCAATGAAGAAGAGCTCCCCATAAGTTTTATGAGAAAAAAATTACATGACTATGAGTTGAGGTATTCAAAACTCGAGAAATAGGATTTGGCTCTTGTAAAATATGTGGCATAATTTCGGACTTATATACTAAACTCTCATGTTATTGCCTACGTACCCTCATCCTCCGTGAAGATGCTCCTAAATCAACAGTTGAGGGAAGGAAAATGGGCCAACTGGTTAGCAAAAATTCAAGAGTATGATATCGATATCAAACCATTGAAGGAAATAAAAGGACAAGGATTATGAAAGCTTATGGAGAATGGGGACTCAATTGATGGAATGATTTCAATCTCAGTTGGGAACCATTAGCTGATTCATAATGGTACAAATATATCATATTTTATTTAAGATCTGGGCAATTCCTTGTTACAATGAGTTCCAAGGAGTGAAGGACACTCAAGATGAAGGTGATTCAATATCTATTGATTGCTGATATACTTTTCAGAAGGAATTTCGATGGTATATTTTTGAGATGCGTCGATGAGAATCAAGCTCCAACACAAATCAAAGAATTCCATGAGGGAGTATGCGACGAACACTTTGCACCCACTGTAACTGCTCACAAAATAATCAGAGCAGGATTCTATTGGCCATCAATCTTTAGGGACTCATACACTGCAATAAGGATATGTTTATCATGTCATCAGTTCTTATGAAAAATGAAGAAAGTTGCGATGCCTCTGCAGCCGATTGTGGTGGAACAACCATTTTCCCAATGGGGACTTGATGTCGTTGGTCCGATTGATCCAAAATCTAGCAAAGGGCACATGTACATTCTAACACCTATTGATTATTTCAAAAAATGGCCAAAAGTAGTGGCGCTGAAGAAGGTCGACACTAAAGAATTGATTGGATTCCTCAAAAAAACATTTTGTCAAGGTTCGATGTTCCTGAAGAATTTATTATAGACAACGGTTCAATCTTCATTGGGCCAAAATGCACAGATTTTTTCCTCATTATGGATTAGTCTTCGAATTATTATGCACAAGGAAATGGCCTTGCCGAATCCACGAACAAAACACTTGTGCATATATTAAAGAAAACTGTTGATGTCAACCAAAGAAATTGGTACTTGAAGCTGACAGAAGCACTACGGGCAAGTAGGACAATCCCGAAAGATAGTACCGAAATGAATCTGTATCTATTGGTCTATGGGAAAGAAGAAAAAATGCCAATTAACCTCGAGATTAACGCATTGATCTCTATGGTTAATACTGAAGATACAAAAGACAATTCGCCTACTCAGAAAAGGATCAATTAATTGCTAAAGATCGAGGAGGAATGAAGCAAAACCCTGAACCAGACTTCTCAAAAGTAGTAGATCGTCAAAAAATATTTTGATCAAAGCATAACTATGAATAACTTTCAGGAGGGATAACTAGTATTTCTTTGGAACAAAGCCAAGGAAAATCCATCCATGCACGCAAAGTTTGAAGAAATCTGGATTAGACCCTATGTCATCGAAAATATATTGAGCTTCAACTCATATATTCTCCAAGACATGAAAGGAAAAAGGTTAATGCTGCCTATCAATGGGAAACATCTGAAAGGCTTCTTCTCCTAGCACTTTTCATTCTCATTGTACATAGTTTTATTTATAGTTTGTATATTCTTAATTTGACTACATAGCCCAATGGGCGGAAGCACCTGGTCACGAGAGATTATGAATTCTTGACAACCCACAGGGGGTCATCATCCCACATTTGGAGGCTGTTGTTGAGGTCATTTCCTGCTTCCATAAAATTCCCTCCCCTTTTCTATTTTCTCGAATTCATTTCTCCCTTTATTTCCCCCTTTCTACACTTTCCCATTTTTCCCCTCTTGTTATCCCTTTCTAGTTCTAACACTTAGTCTCATTTTAGACCGCGGGTTCCCAGGTTGGCAGACTTACATTTTCTCACCTCCATCTACAACTTCACTTCACGAGTCCGACTGACTACCATGTTGTTCCATACTTAGCCAATTTTAAAATCACGGGTTCTCGGGTTGATGGGATCGAGCTTTGATGTTCCCGTGTTCTGTGATAGATATATTGTACCAAAGAGTTCCATGATATACATTTTGATCCCCGAACTCCCCGAACTGCTAAATGTCATTCTACCTACATGAATCCATCCGACTACCGCGTCGTCGCACACTTAGCCATTTTTGCACCTCATACCATCCCGGGATCTCGGATTCACAAAAAATCTCAAGTCACATATTTCCCCCGTCCATCCCCACCACCCTCACTCTTTTCCCAATGCACATTTACTATGCTTTTAATGCTAATAACTTACCATACAGGTTCGAAGGGATGGTCATTAATAAGGGAAAGGCTCGAGGATACCTCCTATTAAAGCTCATTAAACAATATTTACAGAGGATTATATTATCTCCCACCAGTGTTCATTCCTAACATAATTTGGAGAAAGGTAACGCTCTCGTCAAATTATGGCAGTAATTGGACAACAATTCTGTGGAGATAAATTGAATATTTTTGCGCATGAGGATTAGAGTATTCAGTGGTCCAAGGCATAGTCCTATTATTCATCCCCTTCTGCCAAGAAGGAAATAATCTGGACGTCTGGAATTGAGCGCGCAGGGTGTGTCCCAGAAGTTTTTGATGGTAAGGAGTTGGTCACTTGGTGCACTAAGAGATACATTCCAAGCCAGTGGATCATCCAGTTGCAAGACCATTCCCCTGTCTCTCTGTCACCTCATGTTTTCTGTAAGATGTTGAGGCTTCCTAAGCCAATGCTCACCTTCAAATGTGAAGATTGCAGGGAGTTCTTAAAAAAGCATGACAATGGACTCGACCTCTTACTTGAATTCCTAGAGAACCCAACGACTGTCCCCGAGGACATCACAATATTGCAGGTTGGCTCATTCAAAAATCCCTACCGGGAAATTGCATGGATTTTTATGAGGATAATAGGACAGGAAACCACGACCATCATCTCCTAGATTATTCTTTACATTATTTAGTTTATGGTCAAGGAACATGCCATATTCGATTGGGGTAAGTTTATTTCCATTGACATATCTTCCCAACTAGCTCAATACAAGAAGGATAATAATTTTTTTATGTCATCTTATTTGGTCATTGCATTAGCGCATTGTTGTCAATTCCCACAATTATCTGTCTACAAGTAGGTAAACTGTGAGTTCAACCCAGTAACCTTTTGGTATCAATCATTGTGGAGGAACAAGGCCTCCCATCATTTTTATGAAGTCTTTAATGATTTTGTTTCAGTTTTTAAAGAGTTGTTGTTTGGAAAAAATTCTCCCCAGATATCTAACCAGGCAAGTAAGTTCTTGGATAAGAAGGGGACACTAGAAAAAATGGAAAATTATAACATTATAAGGATTTTTGGATCCAAAGAAAATCCTTCCTTCCTTCCATGCCACATATCTGAAAAAATGTTTGTTACTGAGATAACAAGGCAGTACACCTACTGGTTGCATTTTTTCCATGAAGAGAGAAAAAAAAAAATTCATACCTCTGCCTTGGAAAGTCGGGGATTTCATATTCATAAATATGAACAAGATTGATCAATTTGCATGCCACTTCCACAGCCTCAATTTAAAATATGCTTAAAAAGTAAAAGGGTTCGACCCTAGTGGTATTTTTTTAGAACATCTATTGGTTGTTGGTTTCAACAATTCTTTCATTAACACTATTCTAAATGAAGATGGAGACAATGCCTTAGACACTCCCTCTCGTGACATTGATGACCTTGAGACAATACTCAACACCAATGAGTCATACAAGTAGAGAGGAAAAGGTCCAGGTGATAAAAGTGCCCAATCCTCGACTGTCATACCAAAGAGTACAAAATCTTGGAGCAACGCTCCAACGACCTACCCAAGTAAGAAATTCACCCAAAGTTCTTCAGGCGGAGGAGGAGATAAGAACCCTCCTTTCAGAAAAATTGAAAGTTCTCATAAACTTCCCTTGAGGAAGAAACAAAAAAACATTGTGCAAGAAGAGGAGGGACCTTGAGGAGAAAGTGATATCCACGACCTATCCCTTGAGGATATGGAACTCAAAATTGACATCGATAAAATCTTCCCCAACGTTTACCAACTAGAGAACACGACACACCAGAACCCTCAAATGGAAATAATTGAGACCGAGACCTTCGACGAAGAAGAGTCTTTTTCATTTTAGAGCGCTATTTTTGAGAGTGAATCCAAAAATTTGATTATTGAGAAAAGAGATGTAAAGAATAACAAGGGGAAATCTTGCTCAGAGATTAACCTACAGAACATGCAACCTTCCCAAATTTCCCAGATACACCGAGCAACTGGAGATGCCCTAGACAACTCTATTGAAGGCCTTGAAGTGGAGAATTTCAAGTTAAAGGAGTGACTCAAAGAATTGGAGGAAGCTTTAATGCCCCTTCCAGTGCTTGCTAGTCCTTTAGAAATGATCGGGCCTACCACACCCATGGAAAATTTAAAAGGATCGAAAAACCTTCTCACATCATCCAGAGGCTATGTGGAAAATATTAGAAAGAAAAGAATGGAATTAATAACAGAGGCTTGGGAGATGTCAAAGAGCATATTTTATTTTGGAACAAGAGCACATGCTTTTCATGAATATATGCAAGCAGATTTGAAAAATGAGCAAGGTTTCTACCTCGATGTGGTTGTACCATTTGGTGTTAAGGTTACTAATATGAAGAAATTGAGAAGAAGAGAGGAGGATCTCCCTTCCCTGAACCGAATAAAACAATTGAATGCATGCTGGAAGGAAAAGGTAAAAAACTTGAATGGTATTGTTCAAGCATGTAGCTAGGCCATAACTAGAAGAGAGGAATTATTCAAGAAGCTAACTGAGATAGATATAGTTGGCAACACCAATGAATTCCAAGACCTGAAATTGATACTCAACCCATTGTTCTTAACCAAGAAAGCATTTGATGAACAAGTTGAGATCTTTAAAGGGTTGTCATTTGAAAAATTCTATGGCATTCTTGAATATGGTGAAGATGACGTGGAAAACTGGCTAGTTGATTATTCGATCAAAAATCAAGATATTGAGGAAGCATTGCAGAAAATTTTGATTTATCTAAGGGAATTGGAAGGAGAACTCTTCAATATAAAGATCTGACATGAAATCAGCGTGGCACCAATGAGGAGCTACATCAAGGAGTGGTTTGAAAAGGCTATCGAGAAGCTTACCAATGAAGGGCAAAGGACGGTTGAGACGGTTGCTGTAACCGCCGAGGAAAGCCATAAAAGGACATCAACGAGAAAGTGACAAACCATGAGATAGAATCATAGTAAGTTCATATTGTTCACATCTTTCTGTCTTTATCAATCTCTTCATCTAGTTACTCCACCTCTTTAAATAGAAAGGTTTAACCAAAGACTAATATTTTCCTTTTTCTTCTTTCCAGGTCTTGTTGCCTTCCACCCCCTACTTTCTTCTTTCTACGAAATTCATTCTTATACATATTTGCTTTATGGTTTGTGGGAGCCCCAATCCCAGTCATTATGACAAATGAATTTTAGTTTCAGAGAATATGTATTGAACTATATATTTTTTAGAAATTCCAAGAGAGCTATTTTGGGAACAATCTCGATTGTACTTTGTAACCTGATGTTTTCTGAATATAAAGTATTTGAGGTTGATCTATCATTATATCCTTTTGAGCCGCCCATGTATTACTCTGTGAAAGTTATCTTATGCATGCAAATCATTTTCTTTTAGTTTATATTTGATCAGAAATCTCTATCGCTACTATGATGGATGTGAGGAATTCTGTTTATTTTCTTTAAATGTATGAATGTGTGTGTTTTCTGGTCCATTCGTAGGAACTCTCTTTTTAAAAGAAAATAAAAATATTTTCCGTTTTCTGTTATATCTATTTTACTTTTTGTTGATGTAATTCTTATAAAAGTCCCACATTTTATAAATCTTGGACAGCGGAGTACCACTTCTATAAAACTGTAGGAGGATTCACATCCTCGTGAGGTTTTCATTTTGGTCCTAATAGATTCAGACATCAACAGGAACATGTAGTGCATACAACAATTCACATTAAAAATAATGTAATGCTAAGAAACAACAATGATAAAACTCCCTATGAGCTATGTAAAGGAAGACCAATGAATGTGAAGTACTTCAGAGTTTTTGGAAGAAAATGCTACATCAAAAGAGAAGATGACACAATGGGAAAGTTTGATTCTCGTGTGGACAAAGGAATACTTGTTGGATATTCAAGCACAAGGAAAACATACAAAATTTTCAATCTAAGGCTCAACAAAGTTCTGGAAAGCATCAATGCGACAGTTGATGAGACAAATGGATGGAAAATAAAGGAAGAAGAAAAGGATCCAATGGAACAGGTTCATGACGAAGAAGCAAAGGATGAAGAAGTAGCAGAAGGGGAAGATGAAGAAGATCAGTTAGAAGTAGAAGTGCAATAACAACAAGTACCTCCAAAGATACCTAACAAACAAATACAGAAGAATCATCCCTCATATCATATTATCGGGAACAAATATGCAAGACTTGAGACTAGAAGAAGAATTTGTTTACCAGAACAAATGCACCTAGCACTCTTATCCTCGATTGATCCAAGCATCTTTGAAGAAGCAAGAAATGATGAATTCTGGATAAAATCCATGGATGAAGAGTTAGATCATATAGAGAAGAATGACACACGGGAATTGGTTCTAAGGCTAATGTACATGAATGTGATTGGCACAAAGTGAGTCTTCAAAAACAAATTGAATGAAGATGGACAAGTTACAAGGAAAAAATCTAGATTGGTATGTAAAGGATACACCCAGGTTGAAGGTATCGACTTTGAAGAGACGTTTTCCCCAGTTGCTAGAATGGAAGCAATAAGATTGATCCTAGCTTATGCATTCTCCAAGAATATTAAAGCTTATTAGATGGATGTGAAATATGCCTTTATAAATGGTGAATTAGAAGAAGAAGTCTACATTGAGCAACCAAAAGGTTTTCTTTTGTCAGAGAATGAAAATTATGTTTGCAGGTTGAAGAAGGCCTTGTATGGTCTCAAACAGACCCCTAGAGCATGGTACTCCAGAATAGACAGATATTTACAACAACAAGGGTTCAGGAAAGGAAATCTAGACAACAACCTCTACATCAAGGTAACTCAAGAAAATATTTTATTAATTGAAGTTTATGTTGATGATATTATTTTTGGAAGTGATGATGAAAAGATGAGCCATAAATTTGCAAAGGATATGCATAACTAATTTGAAATGTCATTACTTGGAAAATTATCCTTCTTTCCGGGTCTTCAGACATGTCAAAGCAACCAAGGAATTTTTATTTCTCAAACCAAGTATATCAAAGAAATGTTAAAGAGGTTCATAATGGAATATTGCAAACCATTCAATACTCCTATGCAAACTAGTTGCAAGTTAATTAAAGATGACGAATCAAAGTCTACAAATCAAAGGCAGTACATGTCAATGATTGGAAGCTTACTTTATGTGACAACATCTAGACTAGATGTAATGTAGGAAGTTGGACAAGTGGCATGATTTCAAGAAGCACCAAAGGAATCACTTGTTCTATAAGTAAAGAGGATATTCAGATATATTAAGGGTACAAAAGAGTTTGGATTATGGTATCCAAAAGGAAATGATCTATCACTTATTGACTACATAGATGTAGATTGGGAAGGTTGCATTGATGATCGAAGAAGTACAAGTGGATCAACATTCTTCTTGGGTGAGTGTTTGGTATCTTGGCTAAATATGAAACAATCATCAGTATCCTTGTCTACAACTGAAGCAAAGTATATTGCAACAACAACTTGTTGTACATAGGTTCTATGGATGAAACAAAATTTGACAGATATATAGGTTGAGTATGATTAGCCCATTCCAATATGTTGTGATAATACAAGCACCATTAATATCTCAAAGAATCCAGTGATGCACTCGAAGACGAAGCACATTCCAATCAAGTATCCTTTTCTATGAAAATAGGTTGCAGAGAAGAACATTTGAGTTGATTATGTTGGCACCAAATAATAGATTGCAAATATATTTACAAAATTTCTTCCAAGGGAAGCCTTTGAGTATCTTTGTCAAAAACTTGGCATAGTTTCTTCCTCAAAATGAAGTTTGAATGCTATTCTTATATGTCTTAGATTTACACTAGGAAGCACCATAATGAGAACAGTTCAGTCAGGGGGAGAATTTTTAGGAAAAGTTCAGTTAGGGGGAGCATCCCCAACTAGAAGTTACCTTTTCTATTGATGAAGAAGGGTGAGACATTCATCATATGCATGGATATAGAGTTATATGATTGGAGAGAGAGAATAGAGGCATGTTTCCAGGGGGATAAATGGTCATAGGGGGAGCATGTGTGTTATGACTTCATTGTTGAATCAAAGTGTTGCCATCAGTTCCAAAGGGGGAGATTGTTGATTAATTGGGTTGGTTTTCATTGATGTCAACCCTTAAAGAAAGTATGGTAGAAAATTTTGGTAGCCCCAATAATATGAATAATAAACTCAATATTGTTTGAGGTGTAATGGTATGAATATCAATGTATTTGCATGTAATACTATTCTAGATGGATAACACGTGTCATTCCATTTCTGGTGATATGTGGAACGTCACATAACTCCTCACGGTTAGAGATTTATGGATTTATGAAGTTGAAGAACCCACTTGAGTTATCTAGAAGCCCCTAAAAGGTCAAAAAAATTAAATTATTCTAGAAACCCCTAGAAGAAGTTGACTAGTCAAAGTGGGTGAAACTAGGATTTAATCATGAGTTAAGTTGTTGCAATAATAAAATAATAAAATAAATTAGTTTCGACTAGAAGTGGAGAGTTTACTATTTGTGGATAAAGTGGTTATAAGTGGACAAGTGGTTAGCCCTAAAAGAAGGAATTTGGGTTAAGTTGGTTAGAAGGTAACACCTAAAGGAAGCTACTTGGAGAGTATAAATAAGAGAGCAAGGGTCTCCTATTAACACATATTGAGCACATTGAATATCTATTATTGTGTAAGGTTTCTTACAGGTACTCATTGATACATCTGAAGTTACACAAGTTTGAGGTAGCATGAAGGGTTGACGTAAACTCTCCACTTATAGTTGCAACTAATTTATTTTTAATTATTTTCTTATTGCAACAACTTAACCCATGATTAACTCCTAGTTTCACCCACTTTGACTAGTCAACTTCTTCTAGGGGTTTCTAGAATAA
>JZKD02S1630092.1:28720-78749 GCA_000966675.3 Picea glauca
ATTTTCCATATTTTCCATCATTATTGAAATATTATATTAATTCTTAAATTATTATTAAAATTGCATACACATTTCAATTTTTTTAATATTATTATAAATATTATGTTAATGTGATTATATTGTTTCATATTGAGCCATATATAATTACTTTATAATACATCTATTTAAAGCTTTTTTTATTATTTTCTAATTTGCTAGGGATTATAGTTGTTTGTGCAAAGTCAGAATAATTTAATTTTGTATAGTGTTTGCATATTTCTTCAATATTTTATGAATTGTTTTCCTAAAAATTTAAATGTTTTTTTATTAATTTTATAAATATATAATATTGTTTTCTTATTGGTTCCATGGATAGTAATGGGACTAATTACCCTTAGTTGATGCCATTATTTTTCAATTATTTGTTAGATCTTCAAAATTGATGAGACTCTCTTTATTAATAAGAACTTGGGATTCCATTCAAGCATAAGAAATCCACTTATCATGGGATCATAATTGATATTGTTTATCATAATTCATGCATGGGCCCAATGTTAAGAGATTTATGCAAACCTATATCTACATGTTGAATGMAAACCTACARTTTTGGGTTGAGTTTCAATCGAGYGATAATGGCATGTTAAACACATGKGTATTTAGCACCAACATTTGTTACATATGGAAAAGATATAGGGCAATCAAGCAAATGATTGGGGTTAGTCCCCTCAAAACTAGCTTTCTTTAWRCTTTAGCCATTACTAKGCCCTTTGCTAACTTTAGGTTAAGGCTCAGTGCACCAAGCGTTAGCAACTATATTCCCTTATARACATTATCATATTGCCGAGTCCATAAAATTGAGACCGATACAAATGTGAAYGAAATACCYARTTCRATTCAATTTCTTTACATAACTCATTTTAGGTTTCCATCTCTTCTRTCTATTCCTACCACTAGTTCACTATGATTTATTAGGTTTAGGCCTTTATTTACTACTATATAAGTGATTTTYCCCCTYGTGGACACCTTCTAGTTAAAGGMAAGTCCCCTTAYAATCGACATTAGGTACTTTGTACGAGACCYCTACTAACCAATCCTATGAACACCCATCCTTTGAATAGTTCTGATGCTAATCCTATATATGAGAAGTTATGCTTTCCACTTATGATTCTAATGGAAGGAGTGTTGTGCTATTCATGGAAGTACACAAAAAGGGAAAACCAAAGTAGGATGAAATTAGCCTCGAAATAAGAGATGCTAGATGAACCATTTCTTAAGAAAGCATGACGTTACTATTGGTTTAAATATTGGTTTTATACCATCCACTTTTTTTGAGTTATGTAAAGTAGATTATGCCCTTTTTTCAATCTAACATGAGTTCTATGATCCAATTACAAATGCAATTACAATAGGTTGAGTTTAATGGATGTTTTACAGAAAGTGATAGTTCCCCATGTCGACATAATAGAGTGCCCATAACTCTCTTTTTCCTTCTTTGAATGGTTCATGGAATGATACCTCTTCCTTAGGATTCAATCCTAGAACTACCTATGACCTAGCATGAAATATCTCCAATAAAAAGTTATTATTTATTTCATGCAATAATTAGAATAAAAAGTTATTATTTATTTCATGCAATAATTAATTTATTTGTTATATATCTAATATTACAACATATGAAATGAAACAATAATCATATTACATCATATTAAAATGCACATCTAATAATAAAATTTCAAATAAGTTACAGAGAAGATGTCATTCCAATGATGTAAAACATGCAACAATTCCAATAACGTTAGTAAAGATCATAAAAAAAATCGTTATACATTTTAACTATCAACAATAAATTCTATTACTGATCCAGATTTAGGAGCAAAACGAACTGATTAACAGACTGAATACAATAAACACAGAGATATGAAGAACAACACAGATATCTAGTGAACAATATATTCTATTGAATAAATGAAATAGGCTGAAACTGTAAAACTGCAGAAATGAAACACTTGCTCGAATGGTGGTAGCTATCTCTGAGAAGAGATGTGGCTGCTACGTGCATCCGTCTAAGAAGAATGATTACAATGAGGTTCTAGAGGCCTTTTTAATATTACTCATGAATGCCAAAACCCTAGACATCCAAAAACCTAACCCTAGGAGATGAAACGAAAAAAGTAATGTAGGCCCCTATGGGTAAGTTGGTACCTCAACTTCCGAGGGTTGTAACTTTTGCATACAACCTCTGTTTTAGAGAACTACACATTACTCCATCAAAATTTGAATCCGTCTATAGTTTGACTGTGGTGAGCCAAAAAAACACTGTTTATGCCCCCAAAACGGCCCTGGATGTACAACAAGATGTGCTGACACGAAAACATACAAAATAAGAGAGTTGGATTCGATGGGAGGCCACCAATATCCACTTGGAATATGTGTAGGGCTTCAGACAGACCCATAAGTGTAGAACCCATAGTTACAAAGAAGTACAAAAGAACATGCTGAACTAAAAACTGTCAAGAGGAGCCAGTTGGAATAGGTGGGTGGCCACCAATATCCACTTGGATTAGTGCTCCCCCTTAGGAAGCAATGGTATACATTGCGTTGAGTTCCCCCATCAGGTGAGGAAAATTCTATTGAATTTGGCCCAGGGTGAGCCACTTTCCTTGGTGTAGGAGTTGTCGTGCCTTGACAACCCGATAAAACTGGATCCTTTGCTGACGAGTTCCCTTGACCTGTGTGTCCACTATTTGATCAGTGGATGTCTGTTCCATGCAGTCAGGGTTGAGATCTGTTGGTGTCAAATGTTCTGTGATCTCTGAGGTGTCCAATAATGGTGGAAAATATGGCCGAAGGAGGTCCACATTGAACATTGGTTGCAAGCCAAGGAAGGGTGGAGTGTTGAGCTCAAAACAATTTCTACCCACAACCTTGGTGATGGTGTAAGGCCCATGGAGAAGTGGGCGGAGCTTCTGATAGGGCCTTGTAAGACACTACTTCTGCAAATGTAACCAGACCTTGTCTCCAACCTGAAATTGGTGTGATACCCTCTGTTGATCATGGTGCAACTTGTACTTAGCATTGACTTTCTACAAAATATCATGGACATGTTGGCGGATGTGATGGATTTTCTCAATGAATTTGGTGGATTTTTCGGTCTCAGATTGAAAATGGGAAGAGTCTGTCTGTGTGGTGGCCAGAGGTAGTGCAACACCAATGGGACCCAAGGGTTGGAATCCCAGTCCCACCTGAAATGGGCTATGGCTGGTGAAGCTATGGAGAGCCTTGTTGTAACTGGGCTAAACATAGGGGAGACTCTCATCCCATGTACATAGATTCTTAGAGTTGTACATGCACATGATGTGCACAATCATCTGATTGACGACCTTTGTTTGGCCATCTGTTTGGGGGTGGAAAGAAGTGAATTTAGTGAGCTTGGTGTCCAACAATGACTAGATACTCAACCAAAATGTGTTGAGGAACTTGTTGTCTCAGTTGGAGATGATGTTATATGGTATCCCAAAATGGACCTACACTCATTCGAAGAATATCTTGGCAGTATCTTCTACTGTGATGTTCTTCTTGCAGGTTGTGAATATGGCCATCTTCAAAAACTGATCAACGACCACAAATACACAATCGTTTCCTTGCTTAGTGGACAGAAGGCCAGACATGTAATCCATCGATATGGATTCCCAATGCTTCTCTGGGGTAGGAAGAGGGGTGTATAAGCCTTGATTCTTGATGGATGGCTTGGAAATGACACAAAAAATGCAATATATGATATACTTGCTGACGTCCTGTCGAAGTTTTGGCCAATAAAAATGTTTCTGGAGAACGACCACAATTTTCTCCACGCTAAAATGTCATGCCATACGACTGTAGTGGGATTCCCAAATCATCTTTTCACGCTCACTTGCAGGAACACAGAGATGGCTTAGATGGCATAAAAACCTGTCCTGAATGTGAAAATCAGTGACAATCGAGCTTGTACCCAAGAGCTTATAGGTGGTGGCAAAGTCTGGATTTTGCTGATAAAGTTCAAGCCACTCAGATGCCTCATGTCCACAGGAATGGAGCACAATGGTGAGTGAAACCATGGGAGGTCAACTGAGGCAGTCAACGACACAATTTGTGCTCCCTACCTTATACTTGATGTTGAGATGGAAATGTTGTAGGTAGGTGGACCACTTCTGATGGTGGTCGTTCTGCAACTTCCCTTGTGTCTGTTTGAATTGCAAAGGCTTGTGATCAATGGGGATGATCATCTCCTTTCCCAAAATGTAATGTTTCCATTGACGACAAGATGTACAATTGAATACATTTCCTTGTCATAGGTGGGGTATTTCTAGACAGTATCTGAGAGTGTCTCACTATGGTATGCCATCAGATTATCGTGCTGAGTGAGAACTGCACCTACAACATAGTCAGATGCATCAGTCTCAATCTTGAACAGTTGTTGCATATTGAGCAAGGAGAGTACTTTAACTGAGCACAAGCAATGTTTCAGATCATCAAATGCTCGTTGTTGTTCCTTCCCCCACACGAACGTTTCCTTTCCACTGCCATTTTTCACATGGATAAGGGCCCATGCAATGTGGGAGAATCCCAACACAAACCGTCAGTAGAAGTTGGCCAGCCCCAAGAAGCTCCAAAACTCGGTTAGTGTGGTCGGGGTTAGCCAGTCACAGATGAATTGGATCTTAGCGGGATCAACATGTACCCCATGCTCATCAACAATGTAGCCCAAGTATTGGACCATGTTCATGCCAACTGAACATTTTTCCAGGTTGGCATATAGCTTGTGTTTCCGTAGAGTGCTCAAAACCTGTTGATTATGCCGCATGTGCTCCTCCCAAGTTCTATTGAAGATGGGGATGTCATCCAAATATACCACCACAAACAATTTGGTGAAGGGTCTCAATACGTCATCCATCAACCTCATGAAACTTGCTAGTGCATTTGTTAGGCCAAAGGACCTGACCAACCATTCGAAGAGACCTTATTTAGATTTGAAAGTTGTCTTCCATACATCAATTGATTCGATGGGAACCTGGTGGTAGACAGACTTTAGTTCAATCTTGTTGAATAGTTTTTCCCCCTTGAGTTGGTCAAGAACGTCATCATTCCTGGGAATTGGGTATTAGTTTCTGACTTTGATTTTGTTTAATTCTCTGTAATCAATGCAGAGTTGTTGGGTGTTGTCCTTCTTCTGCACCAGTACAATCGTGCTTTTGCAAGGGGAGGATTTGGATCTGATGTGCCCCTTTTGAAGAAGCTCTTGGATATGATGCTTGATTTCGTCATTTTCCATCAATGAGTGACGATAGAATAGTCCATTAGGCAGAGGTGCACTCGGGGTTAGATCACTTGGATGCTTGACTTGGAAGTGCGTTGGTAATCGGTGGCTGACGAGAAGATGTCTTTGTACTCTTCCACGATCCCGTCCACTTGCTTTTGCTGCAAAGAGAGGCTCTGTGTAGAGGCCACGGATGTGGAAGTGACCTTCTTCTTACTATGAGCATAGATCACAAAGAAGACGAACTTCCCGGTCTGTGAAATGACCTTACTGCATTACTTAGCAGAGATAAAAGAAATAGTGGTAGGTGATGCTACCTATGGTATCCTGTAGAACCGTCTACCCAAAGTAATAATAACACTGTGGGGTCTAGACTCATACACAACATGACGCTTCCACAAATATGTTTTTCCCAAAATAACATCACAAACTTCAAGGGGGGAAATATCACACAATACCCCATATTTGAAAGGTTTGAGGTCGTAGGGAAGACGACATTGTTGGTTGACATGAAGATCTATTCCTTGGTGAAGCCATCCGATGGTGTAGGGCTGCGGGTGCGGTGTCATCGACAGATCCAACCCCTTGACGACCTCTTCTGAGATCGGGTTCTTTTGACTATCTCTATCGACAATGAAATGAAGCAGAGCCCCCTTTACCCACATCTATGAGTGAAAGAGTCATTCTCCTTCCTATGGTTCTTCTGGTTTGCTTGGATGGACTTTGGTGGTAGCGAAAATGGAATTGGGTTCAACATCAATAATCTGCTTCCCTCCTTCTAGATTTGATTAAGAATCAGAATCGACCTCTGACTTAGAATCCTTCATCTCGGCTACAAGTGACTTCTTGGAGCAACATTCTTCAATGTTGTGCCAAGGGATTTTATGGTACTCACACAATTTTCTTGTGTCCTTCTTCGCCTTCTCATTTCCCTTCTTGTGTTGCGACTTGGAATGGTTTTCCTGAGAGTGGCCATATTTTCTTTGTCCCTTGCTATGTGGGTTGGGGCTACCTTTTCTCTGCTTTGTCTATGAGGAGTTTTCATATCCAAACTCTTGCCTCTTCTGCTCGATCTTGACAACATAGCTATAATCCATACCCAATGAGACGTTGTCCAAAAAATCCATTTGTGTGTGAATGCATCTATGCAAATAGCCGTGGTATTTGAGCACCAGATGTCACTCAGACTCTTTGATACCCAACTTGGTGTGTAGGGTATGGAAAATATTGGTGAAATCTGGCACTGTTTGGTCCCTTTCTTGACACATGGTGGTCCATTGATCTGAAAAGATATTTTAATGACTATGGTTGAGTTATTTAGCATGTGTTAATTAACCATTTATGAAGATGAATGAAGGAGGAAGAATTTAATGAAGAAGCATAGCAACCATAAGACAATATACAAATATTAACTAAATCATTAAGAACAATAAACCATAACAAGATAAGTGATAACGGAATTCGGCACAAAATTGTCTATGTCTTCGGGCCTTTGTCTCAGTGGGGGAGGCTTCTTTATTAATTCTTCAATGATTTCAAGGCACAACAAAATTACATCAAATGGATCTCATATAGGTCTCATTGTGTTCTTCTCAACCTCAGAAATCCAGTACAACTGACGGCACTGAAAAATACTGAGTGTAGCTTCCGAAAATGGCCTTCAAAGGTCTCCTCCTCAACAACTTCCCTGCATAAAAATGGCTTTGGATTTGCTTTGCTTCATCATAAATCTGCTATGAATGTCCTCCATGGCCTCAAATAGGCCTGGTTTATATATATCTGAAGTTGGTTATCCTTCCCCAACTTCCTCCCAAAATCTGGGCTCAAAAAAAGCCCAATATCTCACAATAATGGCCAAAATCTCCATTAACAGGCTTAAAAACAATAAAAAAATCCAAACTGTATAGTTAAAAACCCACTCTGTAACAAAATTCAAATATATCCCAAAGGGGCTGGTGCGCACACTTAAAACAAGGTCACATGCATACCATATGTCGAAGCGCCAGCCCCCTAGGGGCTGCGCACTGGCTGTCAATCTGCAAGCACCTGGATACATGGCACATCTCATGTGACCTCTGATATATAGATAAACCTCCCACGCATTTTTCATGTGGATAGCTCCTGGTCTTGTGGGAACAACCCAATATCCGAGGGATAATCCTTATCATTCCCCCCGCACTCATTTATTAAACCAGAGTCACATGGTAAGGTCGGATGGGTGCCCGAGGGCTGGGGCTAGGCCCTAGCCCATTCCACCACATTACATAATATATTACAATTTAAATAATATATTATGGGTTATATACAAAAAGAAGCACATGGGCGCGTTGGCAGTCAGATCTTTACCAAAGCACTTGCCCTGCAAATTGGCCATGGGGTCAAACCCCATTAGCTCCATTACAATTTTGTTATTCAAACGATAGAGCCAACCACCGGGTGCCACATGGCAGCCCAAGTCTGGGCCCCATGGCACTTCCTTATTCATCAGAAACTGATGCCACTTGCCAACTTGCTATTGGTCCCTGTCCCTCTCCAGCCACCCCACTACTGTGCTGCCACATGTCAATATTCTTACATCAGCATGGTGATTTCATGATGACATTAGCATTGACTTTTTGCCAGTTTGACCTTTGACTTTTTTGTTGTTTGGGAAAGCGGTTAGAGTGCAATAACTTTCGCACACAACGTCCGTTTGAAAAAGTAAATATATGGTTGGAATCAACACGACGAGCTGGTCACAATGGAAATGGTTTCGGCCAATTCTGAGAACTTTCATTTTTTGAGCCTTTTCTGGACCTAGGAAGCCTCCTGGATCCGATTCTGGATCACACCTCCCGACTAAGGATCTTTTGGTCCCCAAATGTTTACTGACCAGTCAACAAGCTTGGGATAGGCCACTCGGCTTGTCCTCTGTGTCTGAACTCTGTCTTGTGCACCTGTCTCATCAAGATCAACTATAACACAATCATGACAACTAACAGAATATTGTTAGCCATTTGAACCCTGTTACATCTTACTGAAGCCACTATCATCCATGTAGACAACATTACTAATGATAGCATCAAAAAGATGACTGCAAATGAGCTGATATACTTGTAATATTTGTA
This sequence comes from Picea glauca, assembly GCA_000966675.3. Taxonomy (NCBI): domain Eukaryota; kingdom Viridiplantae; phylum Streptophyta; class Pinopsida; order Pinales; family Pinaceae; genus Picea; species Picea glauca. Next base: position 37,100 of record JZKD02S1630092.1, read on the forward strand.
CGACATGAGCTTATCTTGAAGCATCTTATGATTGATTTTCCATTCAACAATCATTTCCTGTTCTTGCTTAAGATTGATTACTTAATTTGAAACAATTATTCGTTTGTTTCTTGCTTGAACTGCCTTATTTAATTGTTCCATCGTTTGAAGTGTTTTATTTTCATTAACATGATGAGCACAAACCACATACTCTTGACCTGCTTTGGTTAATTGATATTGATTCTTTGTCCTGTAGAAGATTTCCTTTCGATCATATAAATATGGACTACCTAAGAGAATTCCACATTTTCTTAATGGCACTACATCACATGTTACCTCGTCCACATACTTAGATGAAATTGCAAATTTGATTGTGCACTTCTTTGTTATGTGCATTTGATGATGATTGCTTATCCATGCAAGTGTGTAAGGCTTATGATGTACTTGTGTTTTTAACCCCAATTGCTTAACCAATTCTTCTGAGATTAGATTAGAATGAGATCCATTATCGATTAATGTGTCTATCTTAGTGTGTTGCATGATTACCCTTATATGAAACAAGTTACTTCTACAATCAATGCCTTCACCAATTCTACTTGTCATACCAACCAATGAGACCTTAGATTCGTCACCCAAATCCAATCCCAAGTCTGTGGGTCTTGTTGTCGCTGCCACTGTTTGCCTTCCCTTCTTTTCCTTGAACCACTTTGCCCTCTTCTTGAGATGCAACTGCCAACATCTGTCCTCATCATGTCCCGCTTTCTTGCAATAATTGCAAGAGGGGTTCTCGTCCTTTCTTGCCACTGCATTTGAATTCTTTCCATGCCATTTCCTCTTGTTCTCTTTCCTTGAAGACGATGATTCCCTTGATACACCTGCTTTTCCTGCTTCAATGTATGTCGCTTGAACAGAAACCTCATCAAGGTTATTGGGTCCAAACATGAATACAATGTTTCTAATATGTGCAGGTAAACTTCCTATATACTTCATAAGGGTTTCATGTGTATGTAAAGGGATATCTAACATCAATGCCATTTTTCGAAAGCCATCTGTATACTCTTGCATTGTTTGTTATTTTCTTAGTTTTAAAGCTTACCATTCAATTAATGATTTTTCTTTATATCCCAAAGGATAGAATTGCTTCCTAAGTGCTTAAATGAAACTTTGCCATGATGGAAATACATTACCCACTTGTTGCGTTCCCTTTTGCAACTTGCTTTACCACCAGATGAGAGTTGTCCCAGCAAGTCTCAAAGATGGAAACTTGATTTGTGTGGCCTCATCCTTGATCTGTTGCACACTGCAGTAAACCTCCATCTGCTTGACCCAATTGTCAAGTCTCTTTGCATTAACTTCACCATCATATATGGGTAACTCAAATTTAACATCAAGTTTTAATAATGGCATTTCATTCTTATGTTTATGAACATGTTTCTTTGCTTTGGATTTAGAACTTGAACCTGAAGAAGAAGGAGAAGAAGGAGGTGTTGATGGAGGTGAAGGAGGAATCTGAGGAGGATCCTCTTCCTCTTCACTTTTTCTCTTTGAATATTTTCCAAGAGCTGGTCTCTTTCGTTCCAAGTAATCCTCGTACAAAACTTTCACCATCTCCGACATAGCAAGGAAAGTTTTTTGAAAATCTTTCTCATCAGGAGAAAGTCCCTCTTCCGATGCCATCTTCTCGCTGTGAGAAGCTCTCTTTCTTAATCCAATTAATGGATTCTCTGCAACAATATTTCCTTCACCACGCTGTATCTTTTCCTTGGTTAACATGCAAAACTCAAATCCAAACGTCAACTAGCTCTCATACCACTTGATTTGAAAAGATCTTTTAATGACTATGCTTGAGTTATTTAGCATGTGTCAATTAACCATTTATGAAGCTGAATGAAGGAGGAAGAATTTAATGAAGAATCATAGCATCCATAGGACAATATACATATCTGAACTGAAGCATTAAGAACAACAAACCATAAGAAGAGAAGTGATAACGGATTTCGGCACAACATTGCCTACATCTCCGGGCCTTTGTCTTAGTGGGGGAGGCTTCTTTATTAACTCTTCAATGCTTTCAAGGCACAAAAAAAGTACATAAAATGGATCTCATATTGGTATCACTATGTTCTTCTCGACCTCAAAAATCCATCACAACTGACGGCACTGAAAAAGACTGAGTGTAGCTCCTGGAAATGACTCACAAAGGTCTCCTCCTCAACAACTTCCTTCCATAAAAATGGCTTTGGATTTGCTTTGCTTCATCATAACTCTGCTCTGACTATCCTCCATGGCCTCAAACATGCATGGTTTATATATATCTGAATTTGGTTATCCTTCCCCAACTTCCTCCCAAAATCTGGGTTCAAAAAAAGCCCAATATCTCGCAATAATGGCCAAAATCTCCATTAACAGGCTTAAAAACAATAAAAAAATCCAAACTGTATAGTTAAAAACCCACTCTGTAAAAAAATTCAAATATATCCAAAAGGGGTTGGTGCGCACACTTAAAACAGGGTCACATGCATAGCATATGGCCAAGCGCCAGCCCCCTAGGGGCTGCGTGCTGGCTCTCAATCTGAAAGCACCTCGATACATGGTGCATCTCGTGTGACCTCCGATCTATGGATAAACCTCCCACGCATTTTTCATGTGGATAACTCCTGGTCTTGTGGGAACAACTCGAGATCCGAGGGATAATCCTTATCATTCCCCCCGCGCTCATTTATTGAACCGGAGTCACATGGTAAGGTCGGATGGGTGCCTGAGGGTTGGGGCTAGGCCCCAGCCCATTCTGCCGCATTACATAATATATTACAATTTAAATAATATATTGTGGCTTAAATACAACAAGAAGCACATGGGCGCGTTGGCAGTCAGATCTTTACCCAAAGCGCTTGCCCCACAAATTGGTCATGGGGTTGAATCCCAGGAGCTCCATTACAATTTTGTTATTCAAACGATAGAGCCAACCACCGGGTGCCATGTGGTACTTCCTTATTCATCGAAAACTGATGCCACTTGTCAACTTGCTATTGGTCCCCGTCCCTGTCCAGTCACCCCACTGTTGTGTTGCCACATGTCAATATGCTTACATCAACATGGTGATGTCATGCTGACGTCAACATTGACTTTTTGCCAGTTTGACCTTTGACTTTTTAGCTGTTTGGGAAAGCATTTAGAGTGCGATAACCTTTGCATACAATGTCTGTTTGAGAAAGTAAACATATGGTCGGAATCAGCGCGATGAGATGGTCACAATGGAATTGGTTTAGGCCGATTCCGAGAACTTTCATTTTTTGAGCCTTTTCTGGACCTGGGAAGCCTCCTGGACCCAATTCTGCATCACACCTCCCCACTAAGGACCTTTTGGTCCACAAAAGGTTACTGACCAGTCAAAAAGCTCGGGATAGGCCACCTGGCTTGTCCTTTGTCTCTGAACTTTGTCCTGTGCACCTGTCTCATCAAGATCAACTATAACACAATCATGACAACTGACAGCATATTGTTAGCCATTTGAACCCTGTTACATCTTACTAAATCCACTATCATCCATGTAGACAACATTACTAATGATAGCATCAAAAAGACGACTGCAAATGAGCTGATATACTTGTAATATTTGTACGACATGAGCTTATCTTGAAGTATCCTATGATTGATTTTCCATTCAACAATCATTTCCTGTTCTTGCTTAAGATCGATTACTTCATTTGAAACAATTATTGGTTTGTTTCTTGCTTGAAATGCCTTATTTAATTGTTCCATTGTTTGAAGTGTTTTATTTTCCTTAACATGATGAGCACGAACCACATAATCTTGACCTTCTTTGGTTAATTGATATTGATTCTTTGTCCTGTAGAAGATTGCCTTTCGATCATATAAATATGGACTACCTAAGAGCATTCCACATTCTCTTAATGGCACTATATCACATGTTACCTCATCCACATACTTAGATGAAATTGCAAATTTGACTGTGCACTTATTTGTTATGTGCATTTGATGATGATTGCTTATCCATTTAAGTGTGTAAGGCTTATGATGTACTTGTGTTTTTAACCCCAATTGCTTAACCAATTCTTCTGAGATTAGATTAGATTGATATCCACTGTCGATTAATGTGTCTATCTTAGTGTGTCGCATGATTACCCTTATATGAAACAAGTTACTTCTACAATAAATGCCTTCACCAGTTTTACCCTTCATACCAACCAATGAGACCTTAGATTCATCACCCGAATCCGATCCCAAGTCTGTGGGTCTTGTTGTCGCTGCCACTGTTTTCCTTCCCTTATTTTCCTTGAACCACTTTGGCCTCTTCTCGGGATGCAACTGCCAACATCTGTCCTCATCATGTCCCTCTTTCTTGCAATGCTTGCAAGAGGGATTCTCGTCCTTTCTTGCCACTGCATTTGAATTATTGCCATGCCATTTTCTCTTGTCCTCTTTCCTTGAAGACGATGATTCCCCTGATACACCTTCTTTTCCTGCTTCAATGTATGTCTCTTGAACAAAAACCTCATGAAGGTTAGTGGGTCCAAACATGAATACAATGTTTCTAATATGTGTAGGTAAACCTCCTATATACTTCATAAGGGTTTCATGTGTATGTAAAGGGATATCTAACATCAATGCCATTTTTCGAAAGCCATCTGTATACTCTTGCACTGTTTGTCCTTTTCTTAGTTTTAAATCTTGTCATTCAATTAATGATTTTTATTTATATCCCAAAGGATAGAATTGCTTCCTAAGTGCATAAATGAAACTTTGCCATGATGGAAATACATTACCCACTTGTTGCGTTCCATTTTGCAACTTGCTTTGCCACCAGATGAGAGTTGTGCCTGCAACTCTCAAAGATGACAACTTGATTTGTGTGGCCTCATCATTGATCTGTTGCACACTGCAATAAACCTCCATCTTCCTGAACCAATTGTCAAGTCTCTCTTCATTAACTTCACCATCATATATGGGTAACTCAAATTTAACATCAAGTTTTAATAATGGCATTTCATTCTTATGTTTATGAACATGTTTCTTTGCATTGGATTTAGAACTTTAACTTGAAGAAGAAGGAGAAGAAGGAGGTGATGATGGAGGTGAAGGAGGAATCTGAGGAGGATCCTCTTCCTCTTCAATTTTTCCCTTTGAAGATTTGCCAAGAGCCGGTCTCTTTTGTTCCAAGTAATCCTCGTACAAAACTTTCACCATCTCCGACATAGCAAGGAAAGTTTTTTGAAACTATTTCTCACCAAGAGAAAGTCCCTCTTTTGATGCCATATTCTTACTTTGAGAAGCTCTCTTTCTTAATCCAATTAATGGATTCTTTGCAACAAGCTTGCCTTCACCACGCTGTAGATTTTCCCTGGTTAACATGCAAAACTCAAATCCAAATGTCAACTAGCTCTGATACCACTTGATCTGAAAAGATCTTTTAATGACTGTGGTTGAGTTATTTAACATGTGTTAATTAATTATTTATGAAGCTGAATGAAGGAGGAAGAATTTAATGAAGAAGCATAGCAGCCATAAGACAATATATAGATCTGAACTGAAGCATTAAGAATAGTAAACCATAACAAGACAAGTGATAACGAAGTTTAGCACAAAATTGCCTACGTCTTTGGGCCTTTGTCTTAGTGGGGGAGGCTTCTTTGTTAATTCTTAAATGCTCGCAAGGAACAAAAAAAGTACATCAAATGGATCTCATACTGGTCTCACTGTGTTCTTATCGACCTTAGAAATCCAGCACAACTGACGGCACTGAAAAAGACTGAGTGTAGCTCCCGGAAATGGCCCGCAAAGGTCTCCTCCTCAACAACTTCCTTGCATAAAAATGGCTTTGGCTTTGCTTTGATTCAGCATAACTCTGCTCTGACTATCCTCCATGGCCTCAAATAGGCCTGGCTTATATATATCTAAATTTTTTTATCCTTCTCCAACTTCCTCCCAAAATCTGGGCTCAAAAAAATCCCAATATCTCGCAATAATGGCCAAAATCTCCATTAACAAGCTTAAAAACAATAAAAAAATCAAACTGTATAGTTAAAAACCCACTCTGTAACAAAATTAAAATATAGCCCAAAGGGGCTGGTGCGCACACTTAAAACAGGGTCACATGCATACCATATGGCCAAGTGCCATCCCCCTAGGGGTTGCGCGATGACTCTCAATCTGCAAGCACCTGGATACATGGTGCATCTCATGTGATCTTTGATCTATGGATAAACCTCCCACACGTTTTTCATGTGGATAGCTCCTGGTCTTGTGGGAACAACCTGAGATCCGAGGGCTAATCCTTATCATTCCCCCCATGCTCATTTATTAAACCGGACTCACATGGTAAGGTCGGATGGGTGCTCGAGGGTTGGGGCTAGGCCCTAGCCCATTCCACCACATTACATAATATATTACAATTTAAATAATATATTGTGGGTTATATACAACAAGAAGCACATGGGTGCGTTGGCAGTCGGATATTTACCAAAGTGCTTGCCCTGCAAATTGGTCATGGTGTCGAACCCCATGAGCTCCATTACAATTTTTCTATTCAAATGATCGAGCCAACCACCGGGTGCCATGTGGAAGCCCAAGTCTGGGCCATGTGGCACTTCCTTATTCATCGAAAATTGATGCCACTTTTCAACTTGATATTGGTCCCTGTCCCTGTCCAGTCACCCCACTGTTGTGCTTCCACATGTCAATATGCCTACATAAACATGGTGATGGCATGTTGACATCAGCATTGACTTTTTTCCAGTTTGACTTTGACTTTTTAGCTGTTTTGGAAAGTGGTCAGAGTGTGATAACTTTCGCATACAACGTTCATTTGAGAAAGTAAATATATGGATGGAATCAACGTGAAGAGCTGGTCGCAATGGAATTGGTTTCAGCTGATTCCGAGAACTTTCATTTTTTGAGCCTTTTCTGGACCTGGGAAGCCTCCTGGATCTGATTCTGGATCATACCTCCCGACTAAGGACCTTTTGGTCCCCAAAAGGTTACTGACCAGTCAACAAGATCGGGATAGGCCACCTGGCTTGTCCTCTGTCTCTGAACTCTGTCTTGTGCACCTGTCTCATCAAGATCAACTATAACACAATCATAACAACTGACAACATATTGTTAGCCATTTGAACCCTGTTACATCTCACTAAAGCCACTATCATCCATGTAGACAACATTACTAATGATAGCATCAAAAAGATGACTGCAAATGAGCTGATATACTTGTAATATTTGTACGACATGAGCTTATCTTGAAGCATCCTATGATTGATTTTCCATTCAACAATCATTTCCTATTCCTGCTTAAGATTGATTACTTCATTTGAAACAATTATTGGTTTGTTGCTTGATTGAACTTCCTTATTTAATTGTTCCATTTTTTGAAGTGTTTTATTTTCCTTAACATGATGAGCACGAACCAACCACACAATCTTGACCTACTTTGGTTAATTGATATTGATTCTTTGTCCTGTAGAAGATTGCCTTTCGATCATATAAATATGGACTACCTAAGAGCATTCCACATTCTCTTAATGGCACTACATCACATGTTACCTCATCCACATACTTAGATGAAATTACAAATTTGATTGTGCACTTCTTTGTTATGTGCATTTGATGATGATTTCTTATCCATTTAAGTGTGTAAGGCTTATGATGTACTTGTGTTTTTAACCCCAATTGCTTAACCAATTCTTCTGAGATTAGATTAGATTGAGATTCACTGTTGATTAATGTGTGTATCTTAGTGTGTCACATGATTACCCTTATATGAAACAAGTTACTTCTACAATCATTGCCTTCACCAATTTTACCCTTCATACCAACCAATGAGACCTTAGATTCGTCACCCGAATCTGATCCCAAGTCTATGGGTCTTATTGTCGCTGCCACTGTTTTCCTTCCCTTCTTTTCCTCAAACCGCTTTGGCCTCTTCTCGGGATGCAACTACCAACATCTGTCCTCATCATGTCCCTCTTTCTTGCAATGCTTGCAAGAGGGATTCTCGTCCTTTCTTTCCACTGCATTTGAATTCTTTCCATGACATTTCCTCTTGTCCTCTTTCCTTGAAGACGATGATTCCCCTGATACACCTGCTTTCCCTGCTTCAATGTATGTCACTTGAACAGAAACATCATCAAGGTTAGTGGGTCCAAACATGAATACAATGTTTTTAATATGTGCAGGTAAACCTCCTATATACTTCATAAGGGTTTCCCGTGTATGTAAAGGGATATCTATCATCAATGCCATTTTTTGAAATCCATCTGTATACTCTTGCACTGTTTGTCCTTTTCTTAGTTTTAAATCTTTCCATTCAATTAATTCTTTTTCTTTATATCCCAAAGGACAAAATTTCTTCCTAAGTGCATAAATGAAACTTTTCCATGATGGAAATACATTACCCACTTACTACGTTCTGTTTTGCAACTTGCTTTGCCACCAGATGAGAGTTGTGCCTGCAAGTCTCAAAGATGCCAACTTGATTTGTGTGGCCTCATCCTTGATCTGTTGCACACTGCAGTAAACCTCCATCTGCCTGACCCAATTGTCAAGTCTCTCTGCATTAAATTCACCATCATATATGGGTAACTCAAATTTAACATCAAGTTTTAATAATGACATTTCATTCTTATGTTTATGAACATGTTTCTTTGCATTGGATTTAGAACTTGAACTTGAAGAAGAAGGAGGTGATGATGGAGGTGAAGGACGAATCTGAGGAGGATCCTCTTCCTCTTCACTTTTTCCCTTTGAAGATTTGCCAAGAACTGGTCACTTTCATTCCAAGTAATCCTCATACAAAACTTTCACCATCTTCGACATAGCAAGGAAAGTTTTTTGAAACTCTTTCTCATCAAGAGAAAGTCCCTCTTCCGATGCCATCTTCTCGCCGTGAGAAGCTCTCTTTCTTAATCCAATTAATGGATTCTCTGCAACAAGATCTCCTTCACCATGCTGTATCTTTTCCCTGGTTAACATGCAAAACTCAAATCCAAATGTCAAATAGCTCTAATACCACTTGATCCAAAAAGTTCTTTTAATGACTGTGGTTGAGTTATTTAGCATGTGTTAATTAACCATTTATGAAGATGAATTAAGGAGGAAGAATTTAATGAAGAAGAATAGGAGCCATAAGACAATATATAGATCTGAAATGAAGCATTAAGAACAGCAAACCATAACAATATAAGTGATAACGGAGTTCGGCACAAAATTGCCTACGTCTTCGGGCCTTTGTCTTAGTGGGGGAGGCTTCTTTATTAATTATTAAATGCTTTCAAGGAACATCAAAAGTACATAAAATGGATCTCATACTAGTCTCATTGTGTTCTTCTCTACCTCAAAAATCCATCACAACTGACGGAACTGAAAAATACTGAGTGTAGCTCCCGGAAATGGCCCGTAAAGGTATCCTCCTCAACAACTTCCCTGCATAAAAATGGCTTTGGATTTGCTTTGCTTCAGCATAACTCTACTCTGACTGTCCTCCATGGTCTCAAATAGGCATGGTTTATATAGATCTTAATTTGGTTATCCTTCCCCAACTTCCTCCCAAAATTTGGGCTCAAAAAAAGCCCAATATCTCCCAATAATGGCCAAAATCTCCATTAACAGGCTTAAAAACAATAAAAAAATCCAAATTGTATAGTTAAAAACCCACTCTGTAACAAAATTCAAATATAGCCAAAAGGGGTTGGCACACACACTTAAAATAGGGTCACATGCATATGATATGGCCAAGCACCAGCCCCTAGGGGCTGCGCGCTAGCTCTCAATCTGCAAGCACCTGGATACATGGTGCATCTCATGTGACCTCCGATCTATGGATAAACCTCCCACGTGTTTTTCATGTGGATAGCTCTTGGTCTTGTGGGAACAGCCTGAGATCCTAGGGCTAATCCTTATCATTCCCCCCATGCTCATTTATTAAATCGGAGTCACATGGTAAGGTCAAATGGGTGCCCGAGGGCTGGGGCTAGGCCCTAGCCCATTCCACCACATTACATAATATATTAAAATTTAAATAATATATTGTGGGTTATATACAACAAGAAGCACATGGGCGCGTTGGCAGTCAAATCTTTACCAAAGTGCTTGCCCTGCAAATTGTTCATGGGGTCGAGCCCCATGATCTCCATTACAATTTTTCTATTCAAACGATCGAGCCAACCACCGGGTGCCATGTGGTAGCCCGAGTCTGGGCCACGTGGCACTTCCTTATTCATCAGAAACTGATGCCACTTGTCAAATTGCTATTGGTCCCTATCCCTATCCAGTCACCCCACTACTGTGATGCTACATGTCAATATGCTTACATCAACATGGTGATGTCATGATGACGTCAGCATTGACTTTTTTCCAATTTGACCTTTGACTTTTTAGCTGTTTGGAAAAGCGGTCAGAGTGCAATAACTTTTGCATACATCATTCGTTTGAGAAAGTAAATATATGGCTAGAATCAGCGCGACGAGCCGGTCAAAATGGAATTGGTTTCGGACAATTCCGAGAACTTTCATTTTTTAGTCTTTTTTAGACCTGGGAAGCCTCCTGGATCCTATTCTGGATCATCCATCTGGTGTACTGGTCCTCGTAGCTTCCAACAAGGTAGTATTATTCTTTAATGGAATCCCGGAAGGAATCCCATGTAGGGGAAACCATAAATATTGCAGATTCATCTATGGCCCTTTGCTTAGAGTAAGTGTCCCACCAATCCTTAACATGGGGGACGACCTTGAGGAGTGCAAAAATAATCTTTTCGATATCATAAAAATCGTGGATTGAAAAATATCCTTCGAGAAGATTCAACCATTTATCTACAACATCTGTATCTATCAGTCCTTCAAATAATGGAATATCAAAATTTACTTGTACTTTGAAGGGGGTTGCATGGCCGCTTGATGATGATGCTTCTCTTGTGGGAAGTCGTCGAAGGATCCATGAAAATTGTCCATCATTTCATTCCTTTGTTGTGCAAGGGTTTCATCGAGCAAAATTTTAAAAGGATCTCCTGCTCCATCATCTTTATTTCCATCTCCCATGGGTTGTTTTCAGGCTCGACGTGATCAATCTTGCAATGTCTTGATAGATTCGAGTCCCAACTTCTTGTACCCAAATCTTGTCGGGGACATGCACGAAGAAAAATAAGTGAAGATCATACCTCTCTGATACCATTGATCTGGATTTAGAAGCGGAAAAAATTGATTACTATACTAAATACAATAAACATAGAGATATGAAGAACAACACAAATATCCAGTGAACAATATCTTCTATTGAATAAATGAAATAGGTTGAAATTGTAAAACTGTAGAACTGAAACACTTGCTTGAATGGTGGTAGCTATCTCTAAGAAGAGATGTGGCTGCTATGAACATCTGTCTGAGAAGAATGATTACAATGAGGCTCCAAAGGCCTTTTTAATATTACTCATGAATGCGAAAACCCTAGACATCCAAAAACCTAACCCTAGGAGATGAAACGCCAAAAGTTATGTGGGCCCCTATGGGTAAGTTGGTACCTTAACTTCCCGGGGTCGTAACGTTTTCATACGACCTTCGTTTTAGGCACGTGATAGCCCGTTGGAAAGGTATTTTAGCGAACTACACATTATGCTACAAAACTCTGACTCTGTCTACATTTTGATCGTGGCGAGCCAAAAAAAAACTATTTAGGGCCCCAAAACGACTCTAGAATTACACCAATATGTGCTGACATGAAAACATGCAAAATAAGTTAGTTGAATTCGATGGGAGGCCACCAATATCCACCTGGAAGATGTGTAGGGATTCAAACATCTCCAAAAGTGTAGAACCCACAATTACAAACAAGTACAGAAGAACATGTTGAACTAAAAACCGTCAAGAGGAGCCAATTGGAATAGGTGGGTGGCCACCAATATCCACCTGGATCAATTACATAATCGTAAGTGCCAACTCTCTCCATTTTGTGTTATATATGATTATGTTTGCCTATAAAATCCTTTGAGAGTTAATTGGTCTATATATTTTCTTCTCTTATATTTCACAAATGAATATTTTTCTAGGACATTTTGTCACTGTAATATGCTTCAAAGGTCCTTTGAGAATTTACTAGTTTATAGGTAATTATGAAGATGTTGATCTCGATACTTATTCAACTAGACCACATCCAAATGTCAATCCTTCCAAAGAAAAAATTCAATACATCAAGCCCTAAAGGGATGAAAATTATGACAGAAATGTAATAAAAGGTGTCAAGGTGTATTTCCTTTCATTGCCTTGTCATATCATGCCTTGTCATTACATGTCCTGTCTTTCCTTGTCATGCCATGTCATGCCTTTTCATTCCATGTCCTGCCTTTCCTTGCCATGACATGCCTTATCTTTACATGCCTTTCCATGACATGCCTTGCATTGCCTTGCCTTTCCACAGATTGCATTTCCTTACCATGCCATGGCATGCCATGCATTGCCTTTCCATGCCTTGCCTTTTCATTCCATGCCATGTCATTCCTTGCCTTTGCATCCATCCTAATAAACAAGACACGTCCAACTAGGGGCTTGTTATCCACCATCTATGCAAAGGTATCTTATGATGACCAGGATGATGATGATGGACCTAAGGATTATGTGGGTATTACAAAAGGATGGTTTGATGGTGTAAGTATGATTTTTGTTGTGATCTTTGTATTTTCTTGTGCAACAATCAACAATTATAGGCAATCTCTCCATTTCAAAAAAAAATGAGTGAAGAGAAGAAAAACATTCAACTTAAGGTAAGGGTGGAAGAAGACTTAAGGTTTCCATGTTCAATCTTGTTTTTGGTAATGTTGTACCCCTGAATACTTGATGTATAAGACCATTGAATATTTAGGGCCCTACAAAGTACAAAAAATGATTAGAGAATATTGGTCTAAATTTAAGAATTTCAACCTAGAAATGAATACACAAGTTGCTTAGTTTTGTTGATTTCACTCATATAACAATGTGACTCAGGGCAGTAATATCCTGCCTTCCACTGTAATAGTTTGACAATTGTAGACATGAAAGTAAATTGTTGGGACATCTTAGTTGTGACAAATTTTCACATATGGGTCAATGAGAATTTGTCTAAAACTCACTTGAAAATGTTGTAGGTACACAATATCTTGGCACAATTGCCCCAACCTGCCTCTAGTTCTCATTTTGGATATGCATGTGCAACTTAGGAATCACATTGAATGTGCGACGTGTGAGACAGAATTAGCTCTAGAAGTGAAAAGTAATACAATTCACCAACCAAAAGAAGTGTAGGAAACATTTACATGGTGATTTGAAACAAAACACATTTTCTTCATCTGGCAAGATTGATCTGGCCGTTATCTTCCCAATGACAAGGAAATATTAAACAAAGCTATATATTTAATTATTAATCAACCTTTGTGCCTTTTTCTTTTCATGCATGATTTTTACTGTCCATATTTTTTGTGTGTATTTATTGTTGATGTTTGGGCAGCATGGGAAAGACATTCTACTAGATTGATAATTAATGATATGATTATTAATTATTAAGCAATATTATTTATGTAATAATATATATAATAAAATATACATATGAAATATATTTATATTATATGTATAATATAATATAAAGTATAAATATATTTATTACCCAAGGGACACATCTCTTCATGGATGGTCACCATGGTTACCATATGTTCTTTATATATAGAACACTCATCATTGTAATAAGATATTCATTCACATACTATATCATCTCTTATGAAAAATTCAACATGGTATCAGAGCGGGACTGGGCTTGACTGGGCTTGACTCCCTCACAAGAGGGCCCAACAAAATGAGAGTAGAGTAAAGTCTTGGGAATGTTAAATTTATGGGGTTGTTGGAATCTCTATGTACAACATATTTACTTTTTACTCCTACCTAAATTATAGAAATAATTCCATAAATTATGGTGGGCATTAATTTCTAGTAAAAATGTCTAATTACCTAAATATGAAGAATGTACTCCATATTTACTTCTACCTATATTTATGCAAAAAATCACATGAATTATGGAGGAACAATTTAACAAAGTCAAATACTATGTGGATGGATTATAACCAAATTAATCTTTGGGTAGTTAAGGGAGGTATTCTCCAACTATTTATAAGAAGAAAAATTTAATTTAATTTTCAAAGAGAGTGTCTTTTTTTGGATAAATTTAATATTACTATAAAAAGACACAACAATAGACACACAAATTTTTCTCTCTCACACGTGGGAAGTGATCTAAGGAAGAGGCCGAAGTTTCTAAGTAGTTGAAATTATTTGAGTGTAATTACTTAGTGATGTTCTAGAGTTTACTAAAGTAATATGGTTGGGAGTAATTACCACTTGCGGAAAATTGTGCTTGTCTAATTTAACACTATAAAATCAACATGGTTAGTCGTATGACATCGAGTATATGATGGATGTGTGTTAGTAGAAGACATATCATTTATAGGGTCATTGTATATAGTTGTGCACAAGATAAAATTATCTCCTCTAGGAGATGCTTTTTTGTTGTTCGTGTTTCTTGTTCCAGGCATGTCACATGGAATAGCTCTGAGAATGAGCCATAATGAAAGTCGCGGGAAGAAACACGAAGCAAGACTATCTAGACATAGAGTTGTTCACATCCATGTAATGAAGAAGAAGAGGAGGTCAACACATGCAGAGGGAGTGTTGACATTTTATGTAATTTCAGAATTTATTCTTAAGTGTTAATGTTTCAACATCAGGTTGTCATTCTCTCGGGATTGGTCATGGTAATTTGACCAATGGATAATGACCTTGGCATAGTCTTCTAAGAACATAAGACTTAGTGTGGCTTTCAACATCTGAAAGGACTGGAATTCTTCCTGTGGCACATATGGATACCTAATCAAGAATAATGGTCCTTGTAGTCATAAAACACTCTGTTGAGTATGTGACAACTGCGGGACACTTAGTGTGCATATTGAAGAAGGATTTATATGGATTAAAGCAGGCACCCATAGTATGGTATGTCAGGATCGACAATTTTCTGACGGGCTTATGATTTATAAACAAAAATGAATATCCTAACCTTTACTTTAAGGTTGTGGATGATGGTCCAGTAATACTACTGCTATATATGGATGACCTATTTCTAAAAAGGTGTGGAAAAACTCATCTCATAGTGTAAGAAAAAAAAAAAACTGGTTGTTGAGTTTGAGATGAAAGATCTCAGGATGATGCATTACTTTTTGGGTCTCGATGTATGGAAGAGACATGATGTGATCTTTTTGAATCAAGGGAAGTATACAATAGAAATTTTGAGGGGGTTTGGGATGTTGGATTGCAAGGAAATGACTACACCTATGGTATCAAATCTGAAGTTGTTGCAGGATACAGATTTAGAGACTGTGTATGTTACTTTATACAGGAATATGGTGGTTTCATTGATGAACTTTACAAACACAAGACCAAATATATGTTATGATGTGAACACCCTGAGTCAATATATGGAGCAGCCCAGGTAGGTTCATTTGGTTAAAACAAAACATGCGATGAGGTAACTTAAGACTACATTGGATTATGATCTTAGGTATGTGACAGACCATGAGTTTGGGTTAATGGATATTCAGATTCAGAATGAGCTAACAATACTTTTGATCGAAAGAGTACTTCGGCATATTGCTTCAGTCTAAGCTCCAGTATGGTTTCATGGAGAAACATGAAACAATTGTGTGTAGCATTCAGTACGGATGAGGTAGAGTATGTGGAAACATGTGCAACAAGAAACAAAGCAATGTGGCTTCGGAAATTGATGACTTTTGGACTGAATTTGACTTTTAGGTAAGACCTACAAGAAGAGGATGATGAGACTTGTTGTGGAGGACAAATGATGAAGTCAACAAGTTGAATATTCATTTGATATTCAGTTCTCGAGAGGGAGTTGGATGGTTAGTTCCATAGTGAGATGAGAAATATAGTACTGAGTAAGTGGCTCTGTCGAATGTAGGAAGCAATCATGTGTGGTTCTTGGTACGGCTAAAGCTAAGTATTTGGAAGCATGTGAAGTATCAGTGTGGCTTCGAGAACTTCTATCTGGGTTATTTGGTCTTGGACTAGAGGTGACCTACATTGGGTGTGACAACCAAAGTTGCATGAAGTCGTCAGAGAACCTCGTGGTCTATGACAGGTCAAAGTATATCGAGATCATATATTACTATATCATGGATATAGTGCAGAAGGGAGCAGTGAAGCTCTAGTTTCGTGACTACAGAGGATCAAGTTGCAGACGTGTTTACCAAGTCATTGTAGAGGATGAAGTTTGAGTACTTCAGGGACAAGCTTGGTGTGGTCCCTCTTCATAGGGAGCATTCTCATCTAGCATGAAAAAGGGATGGAACTGAGACATGTGGAACTCATCCAACATGAAAAAGGAATGGAACTAAGTGTTCTCATCTAGCATGAAAAAGTGTTGGCACTGAGACAGTTGGAACTCACCCAACATGAAAAAGGGTTGGCATTGAGTGTTCTTATCCAACATCAAAAAGCACCGGCACAGAGACAGGTGGAACTCATCCAGCATGAAAAAGGGCTGGCACTAAGACATGGGTGCAAATGATTAGGTACTAATGCGTCGCAGGGAGTGGATATCATGGGGACATGTTGTAGCTATTGAGAGCTACCCACATACCTTGGTTGCATGGGGTGAAGTCATGTTGCACTATGTATATTCGAGGATATATAGATTTTCATGTTCAACAGTCAATGACTCTGAAATCGTGTGGTATTAGACTTGGAGTCCGTGTCTCATGCAAGTGACACTTGGTTGCTAGACAATTGGTACAAAAGGGATAAACAAGGATCCAATATGGTGCAGAAGGGAGTAGTGAGGCTCCAATATGTAGCTACCGATGAGAAGGTTGTAGATGTGATGACAAAGTCGTTGTCAAGGATGAAGTTAGAGTACTTCAGGGACAAGCTTGGTGTAGTCCCTATTCAAAGGGAGTGATGGATTCAGATGTTATCGTAGGGTAGTGGATGTCATGATGACATGTTGTAGCCATTGGAGAGCTACCCATCGACCCTAGATACATGTTGAGAAGATGAGGTACAAATGTTATCGAAGGGTACTATATGTCATGCATACGATATCCAAGTTTTCTGTGGGACACTAGATAGTATCGTGATGACATGTTGTAGCTATTGGAGAGCTACCCACCGGCCCTGGATGCATGCTTTGAAGTCACAAGGGTGCATGTGATGAGGTACAAATGCATTGCAAGGTAGTGGATGTCCCGGGGACATGTTGTAGTTATTTGAAAACTACCCACATGCCTTGGATGCATTGGATGTGAAGTCACAAGGGTTCACATGATGAAGTACATATGCATTGTGAGGTAATGGATGTCATGGTGACATGTTGAAGCTATTTGAGAGCTACCCACAGGTAATCTTCAAAGGTAATATTTAGAGGTAATATTGGCATAATGTAGAATGTCTCCATCCATGAGAGGGTGATCTAGATTTTATGAGAAGAACGAAATGAATACATATTATTAAAATGTTCTTAACACAGAGTAACAGATATACAATAAAAATGGTTTTCTATTCAATAAGGAAATAAGCTAAAACTGTAAAATGCAGTGGAAAACAAGCTTGTTGGAATGGTGGCGGCTTATCTCTAAGAAGAGATGTGACAGTTGCGCTCATTCGCAAGAAGACAATTACAATGAGGCTATGAAGGAATTTTTACAATAAATAGGATTGTAAAAAACCCTAGACATCCAAAAACTTAAGCCTAGGAGATGAAGCACCAAAAGTCATGTGGGCCCTGTTTGGGTAAGTTAGTACATCAACTTCCCAGGGTCGTAACTTTTGCATATGATCTCCATTTTAGGCGCATGATATCCCGTTGGAAAGGTATGGTAGAGGAGATTAATTTTGGGGGCTCAATTAGAGCCTTCATCTATCATTAATAATCTCAATCCCAAAAAACCTTCATTTAGGCTCTCAAAATGGCCCCATAAATTAAAAACTACTAAAAATAGTAAATTGCCAAAATTACCAGAAAACTATTTTGAGCAAGTTGGAAAAGGTGGGTGACCACCGATATCCACCTGAATCAATCCTCCATCCTTAGGAATCAATTTTCTCCATTGCGTTGAGTTCCCCCATCAAATGAGGAAATTTCTGCTGAATTAGGCCCCGAGTGAGCCACTTACCTTGGTGCAGGAGTTGTCCTGCTTTGATGACTCGATAAAGTTGGATCCTTTGTTGTCGAGTGCCCTTGATCCGTTTGTCCAAAATATGATCACTATATGCATGTTTCATGTAGTTAGGGTTGAGATCTGTTGGTGTCAACTGATCTTCTATCTCTAAGGTGTCCAATAATGGTGGGAGATATGGCCGAAGGAGAGCCACGTTGAAGACTAGGTGCAAGCCAAGGAAAGGGGGAATGTTGAGCTCAAAATCATTGTCACCCACAACCTTGGTGATGGTGTACGACCCATAATGGAGTGGGAAAACATTTCGATGGGGCCCTGTAAGGCGTTCTTTCTGCAAGTGTAACCAAAATTTGTCTCCCACCTGAAACTTATGTGGCATTCGATGTTGATCATGGCGCTGCTTGTACTTGGCATTAGACTTCTGTAGAATATCCTAAACCTATTGGTGGATGTGTTAGATCCGCTCAATGAATCAGGTGGCTTTGTCAGCTTCTAGTGGAGCAAGGGATGAGTTGGCTGAGGTGGTCACCAGGGGTAGTGCCACATCCATGGGGCCCAATGGTTGGAATCCCAACCCCACCTGAAAGGGGCCATGGCCAGTTGAGCTATGAAAGGCTTGATTATAGTTATGTTGGACATAGGGAAGACTCTCATCCCATGTGCGGGGGTGTTTTGAATTGTACATGTGCAATATATGTACGGTCATCCGATTGACGACCTCAGTTTGGACATCTGTCTGGGAGTGGAAGGAAGTGGATTTGGTGAGCTTGGTATCCAATAGTGACCAGAGGCTCGACCAGAATGTGCCAAGGAACCGACTATCATGGTCTGATATAATGGTTTGTGGGATCCCAAAATGTACCCATACTCGTTCAAAGAAGAGCTTGGAAGTGGATTTTACTATGATGTTCTTCTTGTAGGCGGTTATAATCTCCATCTTGGAAAAGTGATCAACAACCAAAAAAACACAATCATTTCCCTCTTGGTGGATGGGAGGGCCAACATCTAGTCCATTGAGATGGATTCCCACGAACTATTAGGAGTAGACAGAGGGGTGTACATGCCTTGTTTCTTAGTGGTAGGTTTGGCAATAGTGCAGGCGGTGCAGGACTTGATATACTTTCCGACATCCTGTTGAAGTTTCGGCCAGTAGAAATTTTTTTGCAACACTGCCACTGTCTTTTCGATGTCAAAGTGTCATGCCACCCGACAATAGTGAGCTTCCCAAATCAGCTTCGCGTGCTCGCTTGATGGAACACAGAGATGGCCCAGATGGCACAAAAACCCGTTTTGAAGATGGAAATTAGCAACCAATAAGTTGGCACCCAACATTTGGTAGGTGGTGGAAAATTCAGGGTCTGACTCATAGAGGTGGGGCCATCCAGATGTCTCATGTCCGCAAGAGTCTAACACCATGGTGAGTGTCGTGATTGGAGGTTGTCTAAGGCAATCAAAAAATTGGTTGGTACTTCCTGTTTTATACTTGATGTTGAGGTGGAATTGTTGTAAGTATGTGGACCACTTCTGATGGCGGTCATTCTGCAATTTTCCTTAGGTTTGCATGAACTGTAGTGGCTTGTGATCAATGTGGATGATTGTCTCCTTCCCAAGAATTTAATGTCTCCACTAGCGGCAAGCTTGCACAATGGAGTACATTTCTTTGTCGTAAGTAGGGTACTTACAGACAACATCTGATATTGTCTCACTATGATATGCCACGAGGTGGCCGTGTTGAGTGAGAGCGACGCCCACATCAGAGTTTGAAGCATATGTCTCGATCTCAAAGGGATGTTGC
Source organism: Picea glauca (assembly GCA_000966675.3). NCBI lineage: Eukaryota > Viridiplantae > Streptophyta > Pinopsida > Pinales > Pinaceae > Picea > Picea glauca. Next base: position 57,082 of record JZKD02S1630092.1, read on the forward strand.
AGGTCCGGTAATGAAAGTAATGGGGATGAGAACAAACGATTCTTCAAGTCATCGAAGGCTTGTTGTTGGGACATGCCCCACACAATTTTTTCCTTACCACCACCCCTGGTTACTTGGATGAGGGCCCATGCGATATGAGAGAATCCTAACATGAACTTGCGATAGAAATTGGTGAGGCTCAAGAAGATCTGAAGTTTAGTGAGTGTGGTTTGGGTTGGCCAGTCATGGATGACCTGGATCTTGGCTGGATCCACATGTACACCATGCCAATCAATGATGTATCCTACGTAATGGACCATGTCCATGCCGAAGGAGCATTTTTCCAAGTTTGCATATAGTTTGTGTTGCCGCAGGGTGTGAATAACCTATTGAATACACTGCAGGTGTTCCACCCAAGTCTAGATGTAGATGAGGATGTCATCCAAATACACCACTACAAAAGTATTAGTGAAAGGTTGTATGATATCGTCCACCATCCTCATAAATGTTGCTAAAGAATTTGTCAAACCAAAGGGCATGACCAACCATTCAAAAAGACCTTCTTTTGACTTGAAGGTGGTCTTCCATACATTTGTATGTTCTATTAGGACTTGGTGGTAGCCAGACTACAGATCAATCTTACTGAAGTATTTCATCACCGTGAGTTGATCAAGGAGGTCGTCGATTTGGGGAATTGGGTATAGATTTCAAACTGTGATTTTATTCAGGGCTCGATAATCAATGCAGAGTCACTAGGTCCCGTCTTTCTTCTGCACCATCACGATTGGGCTCCCACAATGAGATGAGTTGGGACATATTTTCCCCTTGTGGATAATTTATTGGATCTACCTCTTGATCTCCTCATTTTCTAACAGAGAGAGACAATAGACTGGCCCATTGGGTAGCGGTGTGCCTGAGGTCAAATCGATGGGATGATTGACCTGGTAGTGCAGAGGTACCCCAGTAGGAGAGGAGAAGATATCTGAGTATTCTTCCATGACCTTATCCACTTGCTTTTGTCGTGTGGAGAGATCAGACGTAGAGGCCCTGAATGTGGCTGCGATCTTTCGCTCACTGTGAGAGCGAATCACGAAGAAGACAAATTTCCCAGTCTGAGAGATGACTTTCCTGCATTGCTTGGCAAAGATCAAGGAAATAACACTAGGAGGGACTACCTCTGGTATCCTATAAAATTTCCTGTTCAAATTAATAATAACACTACGAGGCCTAGACTCATATACATCATGACGTTTCCATAAATAAGGTTATCCCAAAAGAAAATTACAAACTTCGAGAGGAGAAACATCACACAATACCTCGTCTTTGAAGGGTTTGATGTCGTACGACAATCGACACTGTTGGCTGACGCGGAGATCGCTTCCTTGGTGGAACCATCCAATGGTGTAGGGTTGTGGGTGTGGCGTTGTCGGTAGGGACAGTTGCTTGACGACCTCTGCTGAGATGAGGTTCTTCTGGCTACGACTATCAACGATGAAGTGAAACGGGGTTCCTTTTACCCACATCTGTGAATGGAAGAGGCGCTTACCTTCTTCTAGCTCGTCTGGTTCACCAGGCTGGAGCTTGGTGGTAGCAATGATGGAACTGGGTTCCACATCAATGATCTATCTTCCCCTTTCTGGTTATGACTAAGAGTCAAAACCCGCATCTGATTCTGATGCTTTCACTTCAGCCACCAGTGACTACTTTGAGCAACAGTCAACAGTGTTATGCCAAGGGATCTTATGGAAGTCGAACCACTTCCCAGTATCTTTCTTTGTATTTACAGTGTCCTTCTTTTCTTGCAACTTGGACTGGTTGTCCTGATACTGTCTATATTTTCTTTGTCCTTTGTTCTGTGGGTTGGGGCCAGCCCTTCCTAGATTTTGCTGTGAGGGGTTCCCAGGCCTAAATTGCCGCATCTTTTTTTTAATCTTCTGCTCGATTTTGACAACATATTGGTAGGTTGCACCCAAGGACGAGATGTCTAGAAATTCCATTTTGGTCTGGATGTATCTATACAGAGAACCATGACAGTTGAGCACCAGATGTCACTCTGAATATTTGATACCCAACTTGGTGTGCAAGGTATGGAAGATATTTGTGAACTCTGGCACTGCTTGGTCTCTTTCTTTCCGCAGTGTGGTCCATTTGGTATACAAATTGTCATAACTTTTGACAGGGTAGTATTGTTCCTTAATATCATCCCTGAAGGATTCCAAGGTGGCCGCGATTTTTAATAATGAGGGTTCCTCTATTTCCTTTTTCTCACAAAAAGTTTCCCACCAATATTTGACATGAGGAACGACTTTGAGGAGTGCAAAAGTAATATTGTCTCTATTCGAAAAGTTATGGAATAAAAAATACCCTCCTAGTAGATTCAATCACTTGTCTACAACATCTGCGTCTATATGACCTTCATATATAGGAATATCGAAGTTGATTTGTACCTTTAAGGGGGTGACGCCTATACTCGAGGAAGGTGCGTCACCTGTTGGTAGTCGTCGAAGCATTTGCGCAAAACTATGCATCATCTCATTCCTATGTTGCGTGAGGGATTCCTCAAGCAACATTTTGAAAGGATCTCCTGTCCCATCATATTTCTTTTATCCTTCCATGAGAGGTCTCTTGGGAGTGCTAGAGATTTTTTCCTCAAGAGAAATAAGCTTGATACCCAATTCTTTGTACCCTGATCTCATTGGGGACATGCATTAAGACGACAAGGAGGAAACCGCTCTGATACTACTGATCGAGATTTTATGAGCAGAACGAAATGAATACAGATTATTAAAATATTCTTAAAACATAATAACAGAGATACAATAAAAATGGTTTTCTATTCAATAAGGAAATAAGATGAAACTATAAAATGTAGCAGAAAACAAGCTTGCTGGAATGGTGGCGGCTTATCTCTGAGAAGAGATGTGACGAATGCACTCATTTGCAAGAAGATGATTACAATGAGGCCCTGAAGAACTTTTTACAATAAACAAGAATTTCAAAAACCCTATACATTCAAAAACCTAACCCTAGGAGCTGAAGTGCCAAAATTCATGTGGGCCCCGTTTGGGTAAGTTAGTACATCAACTTCACAGGGTCGTAACTTTTGCATACGATCTCCGTTTTAGGTGCATGATAGCCCGTTGGAAAGGTATCTTCAATAAGATTCATTTTGGGGGCTCAATCAGAGCCTTTGGTTATCATTGAGAATCTTTACCCCGAAAAACCTTCATTTAGGCACTCAAAATGGCCTCAGAAGTTAAAAACTGCTAAAAATAGTAAATTGCAGAAATTGCAAGAAAACTGTTTTGAACGAGTTGGAAAAGGTTGGTGGCCACCAATATCCACTTGGATTAGAGGGATTTTTGATGTTTTGGAAGCATCGAAAAAACATTCTACTAGATTGATAATTGATAATATGATTATTAATTATTAAAAAATATTAGTAATTATAATATTATTAATGTAATAATATAGATAATAAAGTTTAAAGTATAAATATAAAATATATTTATATTATATGTATAATATAATATAAAGTATAAATATATTTACTACCCAAGGGATGCATCTCTTCATGGATGGTCACCATGGTCACCATATGTTCTTTATATATAGAACACTCATCATTGTAATAAGATATTCATTCACATACAATATCATCTCTTATGAAAAATTCAACATTTATGCAATGCTAACATGCTACCATAGTCTTGATGATAGACATGATCTCTTCTTCCATTCATCTAAAGCGTGAGACTCTTAAGCATTTCATAAAACATAATTCCATCTTTGATACCACTGTGAAAGTGTTATCTATGACCCAGTTTAAGAGAAATAACGTTATGAATATTTTTAATTGCTCATGTGGCATGGATTATGTGCAGGTGAGTAGATTTATCCTTAACATTTTCATGCAATGAGGTGCCTTTGTGTTCATCAAAGAGATCCTTGGAAGAAATTAAGCTTGAAGATGTTGACTAGCACATGAATAATAATATCTAAAAAAGGATGTGAAAGCCTTAATGGCAAGCTCGAATATGATTTTGTAAGCTCATTTCCATGGATAATAGTTAGAAATTCACTTCTCTATATGTATATCTTTGATTGAATGTGTATATGCTCAATACAAAGAGCGTTTCATTGGATTAATGCTTGTTTTACTATATTACACTACTTGGGTCTAATTTTCCCTTTCAGACATACTTGAATTAAATTTATCTTACTTTGCTACTTTAGGCCCCATTTGTGTTTTTTAACATATATCTAGGTAAGTATCACTTCTTATAGATTGATCAATTTATTATTTTTCTTACAGTTAAGGATAACATATTCCTACTGAAAATAAAATCAACTATGTAAAATTTGTTTTATAACTCCTTTACCATCTATGGTTGTCTTTCCTTGCATTTGCAAATGGGTAGAATTGGTTATACAACACTCATTTTACTTCAAATCCAACTAAATTGAAAAAATATATTTTTGAATCAAATCTAAGAAATGTCAGACAATACAAGGTTTTGGAAGTGAACCTAAGAAGGATTCAAAATAGTTTTCCACATTATTTTTTGTTCCTGCAAAAATTACCAAATTCAACTCAGAGAATGACTCAATTAGGTTGAAGCGTACGAGTTGGCTTGGAATCTAGAAAAACTCAGCCCATATAATGAAACTTCTCAATAATAACTTGTTGCAAAGTATATAGGAAATAATACATACTATAAAATGCCCTAATCTTTGTGACCCTTGGATAAGCCATGTACACTGTTCTATGAGCTTCGTTTAAGATCAAGCTTCTCAATTATTCCTAAGGTGGTACACAAATCTGGTTATTATACCTCATCAATCGGTCATTTTCCAATGCATAACCTTCAAACCTTGGTACCATCATGGTGTCTTGTCCAATATTTTCCTTAACCTCTTTGTACCATGCATCGTCGATCTGTGTAGCTAGAATATTTTCTCTAAGATTTTTCTGAAGAGGTATCATCGAAAATATGCGTGGTCTCCGACTCAACGCATCTGCCACTTTGTTCACTGTTCCTTTTATGTAAGAACTCTAAAAATAGTATTTTCTAAGCAATTATGACCAACGCCTTTGTTGCACGTTCAAGTCGCTTTGCGTAAAAATGTGTTGCAATCCATAATGGTTTGTTTTTAGTTCAAATTTTCGTCCAATCAGATAGTGTCTCCACACTCTCAAGGCATACACAATGGCCAATAACTCCAAATCATGTGTCGTGTAGTTCTCCTCATGCTTTCTTAATTTCCTTGAGATGTAAGCAATCACTCGACTGTCTTGCATCAAGACTCCGCCCAAGCCTTCCTGGGATGCATTTGTGCATACCAAGAATTCCTCGTCCATGTCAAGGACTTTTAGTAGTGGTGTTGTCATCAACAACTCTTTGAGCCTTTGAAATGATTTTGTGCATTTCTTGGTCCATACAAACTTCTTGTTTTTCTTATGCAATTTCATGATCGGATTTGCTCTCTTTCAAAAACCTTCGACGAACCATCGGTAATATCTTGCTAAACCCATAAAGTGACAAACTTCTGGTACGTTTGTCAGTGCAGGCCTTTCCATAATATCCTCTACCTTCTCTAGATATACATCGATTCCTTCCCTGGAGATAACATGCCCTAAGTAATGAATCCTCGATTGATAAAAATAACATTTCGACAGTTTCCCGTACAATTTGTTTTCTTGTAAACATTGTAGTACCAAGCGCAAATGTTCGTCATGTTCTTCTGTCATCCTATAATATATCAATATTTCATAAATGAATACTTGAAAAAAATTGTCCAAGTATTCTCAGAACACCCCATTCATCAAGCTCATGAATACTCCTAGGGCATTTGTCAATCCAAACAGTAAAACTGTAAACTTATAATGCCTGAACCTCATATTAAATGTGGTCTTAGGAATTTCCTCCTCCTTGATTTGCAGCTGGTGATATCCTGATCTCAAGTAGATCCTTGAAAACACCATCGCACCTTTCATTTGATCAAACAAATAATCTATTCTTGGCAAAACATATTGATTATTGATTGTTTCCTTGTTCAATTGACGGTAATCAATGCAGAGTCTCCACGACCCATCCTTCTTTCTTATGAAAATAATAGGTTCACCCCAAGGTGACATACTTGGACGTATAAGTCCTAGGTCCAAAAACTTCTTTAGTTGCATTTTCAACTCCTGTAACTCAAGTGTTGACATCCGATAAGTCATTCTTTCTATCGGTTCAGTTCCAGGTTTTAGGTCAATTGTAAATTCCAATTCTCTTTCGAAAAGAAAGCCCAGTAACTCTTCTAGAAACATGTCAACAAACTCTTGTACTGCTAGAAGGTTCTCTAACCCTTCCACCTTACCCTTGTCATTTAGCCCCAAGATGGAATATAACTTACATCCCTTGTGCATTCTCTTCTTCTTGTAGGGAAGAAATGAACCTTAGGGACACTCCCCATTTTCTTCCTACAATCACTCTTCTCTATCCCTCATCATCGGTCAAACTCAACCATTTCATCTTATAGTTGAGTATTGCATCATGCGATTCCAACCAGTCTGTACCGATCACGATGTCATAAGATCCTAATATCATGACATATAGGTCGAACATTATTACAAAATCTCCCAAGTTGATGCAACAGTTAGTAACCCTTCCTCCAACCTTCTGTTTGGCACCTGAAGCCATTTCTATGTACCTAAACTCATCCTGATCGACTACCTTTACCTTAATTATTTTCAGTGTTGCACTAGAAATAAATCTCTTTGTAGCGCCTGGATATATCAAAATACTAAAATTTTGGTCTACGATGGTACTTGACGTCTCGAGAATAGTGGATTGGTGCTCGGCCTAACGGTTATTCACTACAACATGGATCTTGTGGGCCTTTCCAAAATCTCCAATTGTAGTGTGTCCTGTTGATCCGACCGCTCTGAACCTCTCAACTGGAAAATATTTCTAGTAATGTGGATATCCACATGCCCAACATCCAGTCTTCGGTCCAATGCTCCTGGTCCCCGAAGTAGAAGTTGTTGGCCTACCATCCTAAAACCCTGGTTTGTTCTGCTGAACATGCCTAAACTACTGCTACTGCGGGCGACATTGTTGTTGATGTTGTGGTCCTATGTAGGGATTCCTCTACTAAGGATTCGGTCATCGTGGTGTCATGAACGTGGATCCTCTTGGTGTATATCGATACCCTAATGTTTGTCTAGTTGGTGTCTGATGTTGCTGCACACCAGATTTCTCCTATCCAATTGGTCTTGCAAGAGTCCTTCCCCAACCCCTGTTGGTTAGCTCTTCCTCATCTATGAGGGACTTCTAGACTATATCATGCAATGTCTGAGGCATTAGGAATCTCACCTTTACATGAATGCTGACGTTAAGGCTAAACACAAACTTGTTGACCTTTAGCTTCTCGGTGTTCAGATGTAGAGCATACCTAAGAAAATCCATGAATCGGGCCTCATACTCGGGCACCATACGATCACCCTATCGTAAGGTGTTGAAATCACTAAGTTGGTGCTTGATGAATTCCTATGATAAATACCTCTCCCAAAACCATTCCTCAAACAATTCCCATGACACATCTTCGATGACCATGTTCAGTTGTGGTAGGAGTGTCTTCCACCATAGAATAATGCTCCCCTTCAGCTAAAAGACCGCCATGCAGATCTTCATGTTGGAGGTGTATTCGCAAAGTGAAAAACATATCGCCATGTTCTCCAACCATGAATCGATGGCTGATTCATCCATGGAACCCATGAACTCAAGAAACTTAACCTTCTCGGGTTCTCTGTGAATGCTACCACTACCAGTTGGAGTGTGTTGTGGACCCTCATTGGGCACATACACTCTGGCCTCATCTCTATCTAGTCATTTGATCAAGACCTCTAACATCCTCTGAAAGGACCTCATCAACCCAACCACATCCCCCACACCAATCTTCTCTTATCCAATGACTTGTTCTTCTCCTTGGGGGTTATACCCTTCTTCTGTGGATGCTACTGGAGGTGTCACACCTCTTTCCCTAGCACCACATCGTCTACCTCCATGGCATCCTCTAACCATGATTACCTGCATGAACAAATTTCAAATTTTAATTAGAAATAAGTTATTAATCAAGGGTTTAATATAGTGGAAGGCGTAATGATCCCAAGTCATGGGGTTGAACCCACTCTGATACCATATGTAACGGTCCCTCTATTACAACCATGAATAGAAAAGTACAAAGGGTAATTTTTTTTTCATTAGGCAATTGAACATCACAACATAATTGATACCATTGCAAGCGACACATCATTGCAATCAATAATGACACAAGCTAATGAATTGACATAAATAAAAGTGTCACATGATCAACACATAAACATAATAGTGACGCAATTCAACTCACCATAATCAACTGAAGCAAAATATAAATAAATTATCAACCATGTTACTACAATTTTAAAGAAACTACCCGCCCAACCTACCCTGCATGGTTAGGACCTCCAGGACACTTAAGCAATGCTCAAGCCCAGGATTCATCTGATTGATTTTGACCATTTAAGGTCTCAGGGCTTGTGACTATTCTAAGGAACAATGAGGTGTCTATATCCCACTAATCCAATCAAGCCAAAATCAACTAGATCAATCAATCAATCCTAAACATCAATTATTCATGGCGCAAGGGTAATCATCAACGTTATCAATCATACATCAACATTTTTCATGGAGCACGAGAATATAATTTTTAAACCATCATTCATCAACATTAAACATTCATTGCGCGTGAGAAATATAATTTCTAAGCAATCATTCATCCATATTAAATATTCACTGCGCACGAGAAATCGATTTCCAAGCAATCATTCATCAACATTAAATATTCAATGCACATAAGAAATATTATTTCTAAGCAATGATTCATCAACATTAAATATTCACTACGCGCAAGAAATCTAACTTCTAAAATAATCATACATCAACATTAAATATCCAATGCACAAGAGTAAACTGACTTCTAGAACAATCATACATCCACCAATTTAATGGCGCAAGAGTAATTGTCAGCTCTAATTTCATGGGACAAGTAATCATCAATTCCATCTTCATAGCGCAAGTGATCTAATCACAAAACCAATCATACATCGCATTAAATTCATGGCACAAGAGAATCTATCTACTCAATCAGTTATACAACACATCATTTTAATGGAGCAACATGATATTCTACTAAACTTTATCATTTTTGCAAGCAACAATGTGTGTAAGGTAGTGAAGGGATAATTCATAAAGAATCAAGAGTGTGAATAAAATATATACCATTAGAATGTCTTATCTTAATTAAGAGGTATAGTAAGAAGTTAATACAATTTCATAGTCATTTACATGCTACTTACATGTTACTTACATGAATTATTAGCACACGAGGCCGCCTATGTATCCATTAAGAGTTATACATTATCACACATGATCCATAAATAGAATTTGCACTTTTATCCATCTATTAATATGTCCAATGTTTACAATGATGAAAGGTTATTTTGTATTTAAATCTTCTCACTAACTATGTTACAACCTAGAAAATATCACTAACTATGTTACAACCTAGAGAATATCCTTAGTTCCTTGGGAGGATACTATTAAAGCATACCTTACAAGGATACATTACTATTAAGTCATGGATGACCTGGATCTTGGCTGGATCCACATGCACACCATGTCAATCAACAATGTATCCTACGTAATGGACCATGTCCATGCCGAAGGAGCATTTTTCCAAGTTTTCATATAGTTTGTGTTGCCGCAGGGTGTGAAGAACCTGCTGAATACACTACAAGTGTTCCACCCAAGTCTTGCTATAGATGAGGATGTCGTCCAAATACACCACTACAAAAGTATTAGTGAAAGGTTGTATGATATCGTCCACCATCCTCATAAATGTTGCTAGATCATTTGTCAAACCAAAGGGCATGACCAACCATTCAAAAAGACCTTCTTTTGACTTGAAGGTGGTCTTCCATACATTTGTATGTTCTATTAGGACCTGTTGGTAGCTAGACTTCAGATCAATCTTACTGAAGTATTTCTCCCCCGTGAGCTGATCAAGGAGGTCGTCAATTTGGGGAATTGGGTATAGATTTCAAACTGTGATTTTATTCAGGGCTCGATAATCAATGCAGAGTCACCAAGTCCCGTCTTTCTTCTGCACCATCATGATTGGGCTCCCACAATGAGATGAGTTGGGACATATGTGCCCCTTGTGGAGAAGTTATTAGATCTACCTCTTGATCTTCTCATTTTCTAACAGAGAGCCACAGTAGACTGGCCCATTGGGTAGCAGTGCGCCTGGGCTCAGATCGATGGGATACTTGACCTGGTAGTGCAGAGGTACCCTGGTAGGAGAGGAGAAGATATATGAGTATTCTTCCATGACCTTATCCACTTGCTTCTTTCATGTGGAGAGATCAGATGCAGAGGCTCTGAACATGGCTGTGATCTTTCACTCACTCTGAGAGCGAATCACGAAGAAGACAAATTTCTTGGTCTGAGAGATGACTTTCCTGCATTGCTTGGCAAAGATCAAGGAAATAACACTAGGAGAGACTACCTCCAGTATCCTGTAAAATTTCCTGTTCAAAGTAATAATAACACTACGAGGCCTAAACTCATATACATCATGACATTTCCATAAATAAGGTTGTCCCAAAAGAACATTACAAACTTCGAGAGGAGAAACATCATGCAATACCTCGTCTTTGAAGGGCTTGATGTTGTACGACAATCGACATTGTTGCCTGACGCGGAGATAGCTTCCTTGGCGGAGCCATCCAATGGTGTAGGGTTGTGGGTGTGGCATTGTCGGTAGGGCCAGTCGCTTGATGACCTCTGCTGAGATGAGGTTCTTTTGGCTACCGCTATCAATGATGAAGTGCAACGGGGTTCCTTTTACTCACATCTGTGAATGGAAGAGGCGCTTACCTTCTTCTAGCTCGTCTGGTTCACCAGGCTGGAGCTCGGTGGTAGCAATGATGGCACTGGGTTCTGCATCAATGATCCATCTTCCCCTTTCTGGTTATGACTCAGAGTCAGAACCCGCATATGATTCTGAGGCTTTCACTTCAGCCACCAGTGACTGCTTTGAGCGACAGTCAACAATGTTATGCCAAGGGCTCTTATGGAAGTCTCACCACTTCCGAGTATCTTTCTTTGTATTTACAGTGTCCTTCTTTGCTTGCAACTTGGACTGGTTGTCCTGATACTATCCATATTTTCTTTGTCCTTTTTTCTATGGGTTGGGGCCGCACCTTCCTGGATTTTGCTGTGAGGGCTTCCCAAGCCCAAATTGTCGCGTCTTTTGTTTAAGCTTCTGCTCGATTTTGATGACATATTGATAGGCTACACCCAAGGAAGAGATGTCCAGAAATTCCATTTCGGTCTGGATGTATCTATGCAGAGAACCATGATACTTGAGCACCATATGTCGCTCTGAATCTTTGATACCCAATTTGGTGTGCAAAGTATGGAAGATATTTGTGAACTCTGGCACTGCTTGGTCTCTTTCTTGCCACAGCGTGGTCCATTTGGTATACAAATTGTCATAACTTCTGACAGGGTAGTATTGTTCCTTAATAGCATCCCTAAAGGATTCCAAGGTGGCCGCAATTTTTAATAATGAGGGTTCCTCTGTTTCCTTTTTCTCACAAAAAGTTTCCCACCAATATTCGACATGAGGAACGACTTTGAGGAGTGCAAAAGTAATATTGTCTCTATTCAAAAAGTTATGGACAGAAAAATACCTTTCTAGTAGATTCAATCACTTGTCTACAGCATCTGCATCTATATGACCTTCAAATATAGGAATACCAAAGTTGATTTGTACCTTGAAGGGGGCAACGCCTCTACTCGAGGAAGGTGTGTCGCCTGTTGGTAGTCGTCGAAAGGATTTGCGCAAAACTATGCATCATCTCATTCCTATGTTGCATGAGGGATTCCTCAAGCAACATTTTGAAAGGATATCTTGTCCCGTCATCTTTCTTTTCTCCTACCATGAGAGGTTGCTTGGGAGTGCTAGAGATTTTTTCCTCAAGAGAAATAATCTTGAGACCCAATTCTTTGTACCTTGATCTCATTGGGGTCATGCATTAAGACGACAAGGAGCAGACCGCTCTGATACCACTGATCAAGATTTTATGAGCAGAACAAAATGAATACAGATTATTAAAATATGCTTAACACATAATAACAGAGATACAATAAAAACGGTTTTCTATTCAATAAGGAAATAAGATGAAACTATAAAATGTAGCGGAAAACAAGCTTGCTGGAATGGTGGAGGCTTATCTTTGAGAAGAGATGTGATGACTGCGCTCATTCGCAAGAAGATGATTACAATGAGGCCCTGAAGACCTTTTTACAATAAACAGGAATTTCAAAAATCTAACCCTAGGACTGAAACGCCAAAATTCATGTGGGCCCCATTTGGGACAGTTAGTACATCAACTTCACAGGGTCGTAACTTTTGCATACGATCTCCGTTTTAGGTGAACGATAGCCCGTTGGAAAGGTATCGTCAAGGAGATTCATTTTGGGGGCTCAATCAGAGCCTTCAGTTATCATTGAGAATATTTATCCCGAAAAACCTTCATTTAGGCGCTCAAAATGGCCTCGAAAGTTAAAAACTGCTAAAAATAGTAAATTGCAGAAATTGCAAGAAAACTATTTTGAACGAGTTGGAAAAGGTGGGTGGCCACTGATATCCACCTGGATCAAAGGGATTGTTGATGTTTTGGAAGCATCGAAAAAACATTCTACTAGATTGATAATTAATAATATGATTATTAATTATTAAAAAATATTAGTAATTATAATACTATTAATGTAATAATATATATAATAAAGTTTAAAGTATAAATATAAAATATATTTATATTATATGTATAATATAATATAAAGTATAAATATATTTACTACCCAAGGGATGCATCTCTTCATGGATGGTCACCATGGTCACCATATGTTCTTTATATATAGAACACTCATCATTGTAATAAGATATTCATTCACATACAATATCATCTCTTATGAAAAATTCAACATTTATGCAATGCTAACATGCTACCATAGTCTTGATGATAGACACGATCGCTTCTTCCATTCATCTAAAGCGTGAGACTCTTAAGCATTTCATAAAACACAATTCCATCTTTGATACCACTGTGAAAGTGTTATCTATGACCCAGTTTAAGAGAAATAACGTTATGAATATTTTTAATTGCTCATGTGGCATGGATTATGTGCAGGTGAGTAGATTTATCCTTAACATTTTCATGCAATGAGGTGCCTTTGTGTTCATCAAAGATATCCTTGGAAGAAATTAAACTTGAAGATGTTGACTAGCACATGAATAATAGTATCTAAAAAAGGATGTGAAAGCCTTAATGGCAAGCTCAAATATGCTTTTTTAAGCTCATTTCCATGGATAATAGTTAGAAATTCATTTCTCTATATGTATATCTTTGATTGAATGTGTATATGCTCAATACAAAGAGTGTTTTATTGGATTAATGCTTGTTTTACTATATTACACTACTTGGGTCTAATTTTCCCTTTCAAACATACTTGAATTAAATTTATCTTACTCTGCTACTTTAGGCCCCATTTGTGTTTTTTAACATATACCTAGGTAAGTATCACTTCTAATAGATTGATCAATTTCTTATTTTTCTTACAGTTAAGGATAACATATTCCTACTGAAAATAATATCAGCTATGTAAAATTTGTTTTATAACTCCTTTATCATCTATGGTTGTCTTTCCTTGCATTTGCAAATGGATAGAATTGTTTATACAACACTCATTTTACTTCAAATACAACTAAATTGAAAATATATATTTTTGAATCAAATCTAAGAAATGTCAGACTATACAAGGTTTTGGAAGTGAACCTAAGAAGGATTCAAAATAGTTTTCCACATTATTTTTTGTTCCTGCAAAAATTACCAAATTCAACTCAGAGAATGACTCAATTAGGTTGAAGTGTAAGAGTTGGCTTGGAATCTAGAAAAACTCAGCCCATATAATGAAACTTCTCAATAATAACTTGTTGCAAAGTATATAGAAAATAATACATACTATAAAATGCCCTCATCTTTGTGACTCTTGGATGAGCCATGTACATTGTTCTATGAGCTTTGTTTAAGATCAAACTTATCAATTATTCATTAGGTGGTACACAAATCTGGTTATTATACCTCATCAATCCGTCATTTTCCAATGCATAACCTTCAAACCTTGGTACCATCATGGTGTCTTGTCCAATATTTTCCTTAACCTCTTTGTGCCATGCATCGTCAATCTGTGTAGCTAGAATCTTTTCTCTAAGATTCTTCTGAAGAGGTATCACCGAAAATATGTGTGGTCTCCGACTCAACACATCTACCACTTTGTTCACTGTTCCTTTTATGTAAGAAATCTAAAAATAGTATTTTCTAAGCAATTGTGACCAACGCCTTTGTTGCACGTTCAAGTCACTTTGCATAAAAATGTGCTGCAATCCACAATGGTTTGTTTTTAGTTCAAATTTTCATCCAATCAGATAGTGTCTCCACACTCTCAAGGCATACACAATGTCCAATAAGTCCAAATCATGTGTCGCGTAGTTCTCCTCATGCTTTCTTAATTTCCTTGAGATGTAAGCAATCACTCGACTGTCTTCCATCAAGACTCCACCCAAGCCTTCCTGGGATGCATCTGTGCATACCAAGAATTCCTCATCCATGTCGAGGACTTTTAGTATCGATGTTGTCATCAAAACCTCTTTGAGCCTTTGAAATTTTTTTGCGCATTTCTTGGTCCATACAAACTTCTTGTTTTTCTTATGCAATTTCGTGATCGGATTTGCTATCTTTGAAAAACCTTCGACGAACCATCGGTAATATCTTGCTAAACCCATAAAGCTACGAACTTCCGGTACATTTGTCAGTGTAGACCTTTCCATAATATCCTCTACCTTCTCTAGATATACATCGATGCCTTCCCTGGAGATAACATGCCCTAAGTAATGAATCCTTGATTGATAAAAATAACATTTCAACAGTTTCCCGTACAATTTGTTTTCTTGTAAACATTGTAGTACCAAGCGCAAATGTTCGTCATGTTCTTTTTTCATCCTATAATATATCAATATTTCATAAATGAATACTAGAAAAAAATTGTCCAAGTATTCACAGAACACCCCATTCATCAAGTTCATGAATACCCCTAGGGCGTTTGTCAATCCAAATGGTAAAACTGTAGACTTGTAATGCCCAAACCTCATATTGAATGTGGTCTTAGGAATTTCCTCCTCCTTGATTTGCAGCTGGTGATATCCTGATCTCAAGTAGATCCTTGAAAACACCATCGCGCCTTTCATTTGATCAAACAAATCATCTATTCTTGGAAAAAAATATTGATTCTTGATCGTTTCCTTGTTCAATTGACGGTAATCAATGCAGAGTCTCCATGACCCATCCTTCTTTCTTATGAAAATCATAGGTTCACCCCAAGGTGACACACTTGGACGTATAACTCCTAGGTCCAAAAACTCCTTCATTTGCATTTTCAACTCCTGTAACTCAAGTGTTGACATCCGATAAGGCGTTCTTTCTATCGGTTCAGTTCCAGATTTTAGGTCAATTGTAAATTCCAATTCTCTTTCAAGCAGCAAGCCCAGTAACTCTTCTAGAAATACGTCAACAAAATCTCGTACTACCAGAAGGTTCTCTAACCCTTCCACCTTGCCCTTTTTGTTTAGCCCCAAGATGGAATATAACTTACTTCCCTTGTGCATGCTCTTCTTCTTGTAGGGAAGAAATGAACCTCAGGGACACTCCCTGTTTTCTTCCTACAATCACTCTTCTCTATCCCTCATCATCGGTCAAACTCAACCATTTCATCTTATAGTTGAGTATCGCATCATGCGATTCCAACCAGTCTGTACCGATCATGATGTCATAAGATCCTAATATCGTGACATATAGGTTGAACATTGTTACAAAATCTCCCAATTTAATGCAACAGTTCGTAACCCTTCCTCCAACCTTTTGTTTGGCACCCGAAGCCATTTCTACGTACCTAAACTCATCTTGATCGACTACCTTTACCTTAATTCTTTTCAGTGTTGCACTAGAAATAAATCTCTCTGTAGCGCCTGGATCTATCAAAATAATAAAATTTTGGTCTACGATGGTATTTGACGTCTCGAGAACAATGGATTGGTGCTCGGCCTGATGGTTATTCACTACAACATGGATCTTGTGGGCCTTTCCCAAATCTCCAATTGTAGTGTGTCATGTTGATCCGACCACTCTGAACCTCTCAACTGGACAATCTTTCTAGTAATGTGGATATCCACATGCCCAACATCTGGTCTTCGGTCCAGTACTCCCAGTCCCCGAAGTAGATGTTGTTGACCTACCATCCTGAAACCCTGGTCTATTCTATTGAACATGCCTAAACTACTGCTACTGCGGGCGACACTGTTGTTGATGTTGTGGTCCTGTGTAGGGATTCTTCTATTGAGGATTCAGTCATCGTGGTGTCATGAACGTGGATCCTCTTGGCGTATATTGATACCCTAATGTCTGTCTAGTTGGTGTCTGATGTCGCTGCACACTAGATTTCTCCTGTCCAATTGATCTTGCAAGAGTCCTTCCCTGACCCCTGCTGGTTAGCTCTTCCTCAGCTATGAGGGCCTTCTAGACTATATTGTGCAACGTCTGAGGCATTAGGAAAATCACCTTTGCATGAATGCTAACGTCAAGGATGAACACAAACTTATTGGCCTTTAGCTTCTCAGTGTTCAGATGCATAGAATACCTAAGCAAATCCATGAATCGGGCCTCATACTCGGGCACCATACGATCACCCTGTCGTAAGGTGTTGAACTCATTGAGATGGTACTTGATGAATTCCTATGATAAATACCTCTCCCAAAATCGTTCCTCGAACAATTCCCATGACACATCTTCGATGACCATGTTCAGTTGTGGTAGGAGTGTCTTCCACCATAGAATAATGCTCCCCTTCAACTAAAATACCACCATGCAGACCTTCATGTTGGAGGTGTAGTCACAAAGTGAAAAACATATCGCCATGTTCTCCAACCATGACTCGATGGATGAGTCGTCCATGGAACCCATGAACTCAAGAAACTTAACCTTCTCGGGTTCTTTGTGAATGCTACCACTACCATCTTGAGTGTGTTGTGGACCCTCATTGGGCACATACACTCTGGCCTAATCTCTATCTAGTCGGTTGATCAAGGCCTCTAACATCCTCTGAAAGGACCTCATCAACCCAACCACATCCCCCACACCAATCTGCTCTTATCCAATTACTTGTTCTTCTCCTTGAGGGTTATACCCCTCTTTTGTGGATGCTACTACTTCCCTAGCACCACATCATCTACCTCTGTGGCGTCCTCTAACCACGATTACCTGCATGGACAAATTTCAAATTTTAATTAGAAATAAGTTATTAATAAAGGGTTTAATATGGTGGAAGGCGTAATGATCCCAAGTCGTGGGGTTGAACCCGCTCTGATACCATATGTAACGGCCCCTCTGTTACGACCATGAATAGAAAAGTACAAAGGGTAATTTTTTTTTTTCATTAGGCAATTGAACATCACAACATAATTGATACCATTGCAAGCGACACATCATTGCAATCAATAACGACACAAGCCAATGAATTGACATAAATAAAAGTGTCACGTGATCAACACATAAACATAATAGTGACGCAGTTCAACTCACCATAATCAACTAAATCAAAATATAAATAAATTAACAACCATGTTACTGAAATTTTAAAGAAACTACCCGCCCAACCTACCCTGCATGGTAAGGACCTCCAGGACACATAAACAATGCTCAAGCCTAGGATTCATCCGATTGATTTTGACCATTTAAGGTCTCAGGGCTTGCGACTGTTCTGAGGAACAAGGAAGTGTCTATATCCCACTAATCCAATCAAGCCGAAATAGATCAATCAATCAATCCTAAACATCAATTATTCATGGCGCAAGGGTAATCATCAACGTTATCAATCATACATCAACATTTTTCATGGAGCATGAGAATATAATTTCTAAACCATCATTCATCAACATTAAACATTCATTGTGCGTGAGAAATATAATTTCTAAGCAATCATTCATCCATATTAAATATTCATTGCACGCGAGAAATCAATTTCCAAGCAATCATTCATCAACATTAAATATTCAATGCACACAAGAAATATTATTTCTAAGCAATGATTCATCAACATTAAATATTCACTACGCGCAATAAATCTAACTTCCAAAATAATCATACATCAACATTAAATATCCAATGCGCAAGAGTAAACTGACTTCTAGAACAATCATGCATACACCAATTTAATGGTGCAAGAGTAATTGTCGGCTCTAATTTCACGGGACAAGTAATCATCAGTTCCATCTTCATAGCGCAAGTGATCTAATCACAAAACCAATCATACATCGCATTAAATTCATGGCACAAGAGAATCTATCTACTCAATCAGTTATACAACACATCATTTTAATGGAGAAACATGATATTCTACTAAACTTTATCATTTTTGCAAGCAACAATGTGTGTAAGGTAGTGAAGGGATAATTCATAAAGAATCAAGAGTGTGAATAACATATATACCATTAGAATGTCTTATCTTAATTAAGAGGTACAGTAAGAAGTTAATACAATTTCATAGTCATTTACATGTTACTTATAAGGGATGTTACTTACATGAATTATTAGCACACGAGGCCGCCTATGTATCCATTAAGAGTTATACATTATCACACATGAGCCATAACTAAAATTTGCACTTTTATCCATCTATTAATATGTCCAATGTTTACAATGATGAAAGGTTATTTTGTATTTAAATCTTCTCACTAACTATGTTACAACCTAGAGAATATCCTTAGTTTCTTGGGAGGATACTATTAAAGCATACCTTACAAGGTTGCATTATCTAAATGTAAGAAAAGGGAGTCCAAACCTTAAGTATTAACCAAGCAATCCTTACACCTATATTTAAAAAGGTCCTTGAGGAAGTAATATCATAATAATACCATTTCCAATAAAAGTTCAAATGTAAGATCCCAACTTTCTAATAATGATAAGATAGGTGTATGCCTAGGCATGAACAACTCCATAATGGGGAATATTTATACTCTGAGGCTTACTTCAAGAAACCTTATTATAAGGATAAAAGAATCTCATTCAATGGATTAAAGGGGTTATGAGAATCCACCCTTAGTATTGTAGATGAAGAATGTAATTGAGAGAAATTCCATGGAAGGAAGGATATTTCTATCAGACATCAGTTGTCAAAAAGTATTTTTTTTTTTTTTTTCTTTAAAAGAAAAGGGGAGATTCTCATAAGATTTTTTTTGACACCAAAGAAGGAGCACTATTCAAAATAAATGCAATTATAATAATCAATGATATAAAGAAGGAATAATCACACTAGCGATGGATTAAATTTCTTTGTGATCCCGTTTTGTCAAGTTGATGGATTCCTGGGAATTGGGAAGGGTTAGGTGGAATTATGGTTTTCCCTTAAATAAAGTTTGCAACCGGTTGTTTAAGCAACAAAAACATTAAATAAAGCATGGGACAATGCACTGGCTTCTTAATGGAAACTTGGGATTTCCCCTTGATATGATCATAAGAGGTTGCAGATAGTGCACATATTGCATCATCCAAGAAAGGAGATTGTACCTTCCTAAGGCACGTTTTCGAATCAACATTCAACAACAATGGGCATGGAAGGATAGAGATCAAGGGGGGTCAGATTACAACTCACTGTCAAGTCACTTTTTCTAAACGTAGAGGTGGCCTTCTCAAGGAATCCCACGAGTTATTAGTCCTCTGCATTGCAAAACTCGGTGGATTAAATTTTGAGTGCAAGCAAGCACTTAGAATAGTCCAGCACTCCTTCTAGGGTTAGGCTAAATAACCAGTTCCCTCATGTTAATATCTAATGAAAATTCGTGCCAAGTATGTAGTGCCTGTAATGGTGGGTATGGTCAAGAACCTGAGGTAATTAAACAGTTGTATTTTCATGAAGAGATAACAATTAGTTTCCTCTGCCATTTAAGATAACCGACCATGTCCAGGCTGGTGTGCTCTGAGGAGATTGTGATGGATTTCCTAAAATGTACGCTCTAAGCCCTTGACTCAGAGACCTCTCCAGAGGTGCAATATGCTTCTTGAAGATCCCTTCAATTTCTTTGTTGATATGTGGCTTCACTAAACTGACAGGTCTAAGGATAAAGGTTGTCGGACTGTCGGTTTCCAGTTGTGAGAGCCAATTTGCCTCCTAGCCAGTCACATTTTCCAAGTGGGTCATAAAAGGAATACTTTGATATCAATCGTAGCTTCCATAAAATATACAAATTTCTCCTTAGGAGAGCCAAGTTCCAACAAGGGTTTAATTACTTGTCCCCATGGGGTTCGCGCCATCAAGGAGTTGTGTGTCAGGTATAATGGCAGAACTTAAACCTTTCATCTAGATGATATCATTGATGAGAAGGAGAGGCTGGGGTTTTATTAATACCATAACTTGATTGGAATACCAGGTGGTGGTTGTGGTAAGGCGCGAAGAGATATTAAGATCCTAGAGGTACCATAACACAAGAATCATAAATTAACTATTGAGGTATCACGTCCATGACAAGAATCAATAAGTTTCATAAATATATACCTAGATGCATCTGATAACATAGTTAATCATGTCTAAAATTTTCACCCAACCTTCAAATGAATTTCCAGTTAAATTGAAGTTCCACCCAGTTACACAATTTTTTTTTTTATAATAATAAAAGAAAACAATACACATTAAAAATCATAACACAAATTTTACAATCTTCAACGTGAGTTACTGTAACTGAAGACGAATAATTTAAAGATGATCTTTCGTGCTTGAGCTTCTTCCTACCTCCCGCTTGCTAATCTTAGAGACTTCACTGATACCTCCCAGCCAACACTAGGGGTACTCTTCTTCCCCCTTATCCCCCCGAGCCACAAAGGGGATACGCACACACCAACCAAAAATCCTATAGCTCCCAGCTCGTCTCACAAGGTAGAGCCACCACTCTCTCTCAAGCTAGGTATCTCAACTCTCACAAGTAAAACCAGTCAAAAATTCTGCAGCATAACTTTACCCATAACCCGTGTGATCCATTGCTCATCTCAACTATTTTTTTTATAGAATTTTCCCATAATTCATCCCCACTTGCACAATTAAATCGATTTTTACTTAAAATAATTTAGAATGATCTCCCCCTTACACTTGTCACCCTTTCCCCAATTTTCACAATTAAATCCACATTTTATTTTGATAAAATTCAATTTCCCTCACCATTTCTAAAAGTGCTCCTTAAATCACTCCTAGTTGTCTCTTTATTCCCCTTATTTCCAAGTAATGAATGACGCCTTACTAGATCTGAGTTGAGTTAAAATAGGAATCTTCTCCTAGTTAGACTAGTGTTAACTAGACTCTAGATTCCTTTCTATGCGTATCCATTCCTTTAGCTTTATTCCATTCTTACCTTAAATTCAAATTTGGTAGTTACTTGCACATATGTGTATAAATCAATCTTTAGATTTATTTTATTTTCCTTGGTTTATTAAATTG
>JZKD02S1630092.1:86393-101160 GCA_000966675.3 Picea glauca
TATATATATATATATATATATATATATCCTTTGGATTAAATGGCATTGTGTGTTTAGTTATGAATTTAGTTATGGATTCTTATGACATAATGTGACTAGTATAAGGTATGTCAAAAACTTCAAGGCAATTTATCATCAAGGTTTTGTGTGTCTATGCATTCCAATGAATTAAAGTAAGATAAAATACTAATGCTTTCAACAGACATTTTAACTCAAATATCATTAATGATCTAGGTGGATATCGGTGGCCACCCACCTATTCCACTGGCTCAAAGAACAATTTCAATTTTGGTAGTTTTTTTTACAGTTTTTCGGGTTCCAAACTTACAAGGTCGTTTTGAGGCCATAAACGATGTTTTTTGGGCTCAACAACACCTGGCATGTGGTTGAGGGTAGACTCTAGGATGAACATAATATGTACTCCTTCGATATACCTTTCTAACGGTGTATCGATCGCCCCAAACGTAGATCAGATGCAAAAAATACGCCATTGGGAAGTTGACGTATCAACTACCCTCATCGGGGCCCACAAACCTTTTGGGGTTTCATATCCCTCAGTTAGGTTTTGGATGTTTAGGGTTTTATCATTTATGTTTTATGTTAAAAAGGCCTTTGGAGCCTCATTGTACTCATCTTCTTGCAAATGAGCATAGTCGTCACATCTCTTCTCAAAGATAATATGCCACCATTCGAGCAAGTTTGTTTTAGTCTGCATTTTTACAGTTTCGGCAGGTTCTCTTAATTAATAGAAGTCAAGTTTTATTGTATCTTTGTATGTTTCTTTGCTATACATATGTATTTTATTTTGTTCCATTTATAAATACAGAAACCTAATTTTTCATATTCCCATCAATTCAACCTTCAACGAGTATATAGTCAATATTATAGAGTTGGTCACAAATCAACCCTTGGGGTATATTAAATGTGTAAAAAATGACAATCACATGTTGATTAATATCAAAAAATTCCTAAAAAATAAATCCTTTGGGTATATTAAATCTATATGCAACAATACTCACAGATTGATTGATATTACCTAATGTGGTAAAAACTAAACCCTTGGGGTATATATTAAATGTGTATACAACAATACTCGAAGTTTGATTCATATTACATAATTGGTAACAAATAAATCCTCGGGGTATATATTAATTGTGTATGTGACAATACTCACAAGTTGGTAAGGAGTTTTGGCTCTAGATTTTGGGTGGAGAATAGGCAACCAACCTCCTCTTCTTCCTCGATGAGGAATTCAACATCGTTCATGTCTATGATTGAATCCAATACATGCTTAGTTCTACCATATTCCTGCTTCTTCACTTCGGTTATGAGGTGATTGTGGTGCTTTACCAAAGCTCTACCAAGGCCTCCCTTTCCATTATTCGACATGTTTTCCCCTCTGCTCGATCAAAACCTCTGAAAATTTTGTATTTTAAGTGTAAGTCTGCTTATTCAAAAATGCCTCAAGAATGTGAATATTTCCTTCAGAGGTGTGATGGAATGGCTTTGTGAAAGGACACAACAAGGTCATATGGGTAAGGTTTAGACAATGAAGAGTTTTGTCTTGGTTGACACTTTCCAAGTTATATAAGATCATGCATTAGCACTATTTAGTTTTCAAACGTTTAAAAAAGGTATTAGGTCGTGGTCTTATTTCACCTCTTGTCTTGAGGGTGGGCTGGGTGGTGAAAGTGTGTATGTATGTGTGCACATAAAATTAGAGAGCACACCTGCACCTTTTGAGAGGGTGGATGTTTTTGGTATGAATATTTGCATGTGTGTGTGTGAAAAAATAAAACTATGAAAAGACTTAAGTTTACAAAAGATGTTTTCATATTAAAACCTAAAATTTTGACCTTAAATGTAAATCCTTAATATTTATCCATTAATCATAACCTTTAGTCTTTAAATATGATGTCATTGAGAGCATGTACCTTAAAGTATGTGTC
Source organism: Picea glauca (assembly GCA_000966675.3). Lineage (NCBI taxonomy): Eukaryota > Viridiplantae > Streptophyta > Pinopsida > Pinales > Pinaceae > Picea > Picea glauca. The sequence goes on from JZKD02S1630092.1 coordinate 88,343, forward strand.
TCAATTAGAAAATCTTTTGACAAATAAAGTTCTCCATAACTGAGAGAAATATGAGGAGGGTCTCTGTAGGCTGGTCTTGATGGAGACAGATCTCCAACTAGTTGACTATTTGGAGGACTCTATGTCCGAAAGAGACATATTTGTATCTAGTTCTTTGGAACTCCATTAGTTGACATTTCCTTATGAACACTAGGGTTCCAGTTTCCCACAATTGGTACAACCTCTCCTTCATTGCCTTTGGTGGAAAATTTTCAAATGGAATCCTTGCACACCTTTCGAGGTGAGTACCTAAGGATATCAATGGATGTCAGACATAAAAATCCCTAGATTTTTGGATGGTGGACATGAAGGAATGAGGAACTAATAGTATTAACTATCCCCACACCTTGGAAGCTAGAGACGTTAATATCCTAGATCAAACAATGAATATCCTTACCCCATCTGAACTTCTAGCTTCACAGACTGTTTCATTGTGTCGGAAAAATTTACCGAGGGTAGAATATCCGAGGTTAAGGTTTGTGGGCTCCTGTGTGCATGTTGGATAGTTGTAGAGTGGAGAGAGCACTTAAAGTGGTGATTTGCGAAAGAAAAATAGGATATGGGTGATCAAATCCTGTGGATGGGGCATTTCTTTAGTTGTGGAAGACGATCTCAACATCGACTAAATCAGGCTATTTCTTGGAAAGAGAATGTTGATTATGATGATTTTGGTGATTATGGTGATGAAAATCATGGCAACGTGATGATGATGATGATGATGATGATAGTGATGACAATGGAAATGAAGATGATGATGAAAATGACAATGACGACGACGACGACGATTATGATGATGATGAAAAAGATGAAGATGATGATGACAATGATGAAAATGGAGATGAGGAGGAGGAGGAGGAGGATGACGAAAACAATGTTGATTATGATGATGGAAATAATGACGACGATGACGAAAATGGAAATGACAACGATGACAATGATGAGGATGATGATGATGATGATGATGATGATGATGACGATGACAATGATGATGACGATGAGGAAGAGGAGGAGGATGACGACGAGAATGGTGGTTATGGTTATGCCAATGATGACAATGAAGACGATGATGACGATGACGATGATAATTAAAATGGAAATGGAAATATGAGGAGGAGGACGATGATGAGGATGACAACAATGAAAAAGATGAGGAGGAGGATGGTGATGATGATGATTATGTTGACGATGATGATGAAAATGATGATGAGAGGAGGAGGAGGATGACAATGGTGATTATGGTGATGACAATGATAATGATGAGGGTGATGACAAGGACAATGATGACGATGACAACGATTATGATGATGATGATGACAACGATGATGGCGATGATAATGACAATGATGACGATGATTGTGATGATGATGACAATGATGGAAACGATGACGATGATGATGATGATGATGAAGATGGAAATGATGATAATGACAATGATAAAAATGTCGATTTTGGTGATTATGGAGATGACAATGATGACAACGATAATGATGATGATGATAACAATGATGACAACGATGATGATAACAATGATGAAAATTATGATGATGACAATAATGAAAATGAAAATGACAATGAAGATGATGATGACAATGATGACAATAATGAAAATGAAAATGACGATGAAGATGATGATGAAAATGATGATGAGGATGCCAATGATGATGACAACGATGAGGATGATGATGATGATGAGAAGGAGGAGTATGATGGTGACAATGTTGATTATGGTGATGACAATGACAACAAAAATGATGATAATGACGATGAAAATGATGACAGTGATGACGATGATGATGACAACAATGATGATGATGATGATGAATAAAAATATGATGATGATGACGATGGTGATGATGACGATGACGATGATGATGATGATGACCATGAAAATGACAATGATGATGACAAGGATGATGATGATGAGGAGGAGGAGGAGGAAAATGATGACGATGGCGACGATGACAATGATGACAATGACGACGATGACAATGATGATGATGAGGAAGAGGAGGAAGAGGATGACAATGTTCATTATGGTGATGAAAATGATGATGACGATGACAATGATGATGAAAATGATGATGATGATGAATATGATGACAATTATGAAAATGAAAGAAATGACAATGATGATAACAATGACCATGATGATGATGATAATGGTGATGATGAAGATGATGAAAATGACAATGAAGATGATGATGGCAATGACAATGACAATGATGATGATAATGACAATGATGACAACAATGATGATGAGGAGGAGGAGGAGGAGGTGGAAGAGGATGACAACAACAATGTTGATTATGGTGATGACAATTATGATGACGATGATGACAATGATGATGATGACGACATCGATGATGATGACGATGATGATGACGATGATGATGATGATGATGATGATGATGATGACAATGATGATGGTGATGACCATGGCCTTTTCACATGTCTCTTCACATGTGTGGACTTCTGATGAAATTTCATCGTAATTTTGAAGGATAGAGAATGCGTCGAACTTCCAACAAAATTTCGTCTAAAGTTCGATGTATAGAGAACAAATTCATAATTATGACGAATGTTGGGGAGCCCATAATGTTTTTCAATGCTACCATTAAGTTTATCCTTATCGTCATAATATTTCATCGAATACTAACCCCATATGTACCATTGAAGCTACAAAAGCGATAAGGATTACCTTCGGTAGACATGATTGTCGACCATAAAGAGATAAATACCCCAAACAAGCCCATTTTACTCTTTTCTTAACATATTTATGTGTGAAACTAGAAGTTAAAATGAGCAACATGATTGTGAGGCTCGGTGAATTTTTGAAGTTAGATTGAGGGTAACAATTGTTCCTTGAACATTTTGAATATGCAAGATAACAATCCCTTTTTAACTCATTGATTCAATATGAAAACCAAAGTTTTTGTTACACCATATTTAGAAATAATTGTTTGGAAATCAACATCTTCAAGGCCATGAGACACATAATTTTTCCTACATAAATTGACAAACCTTTTTATGCATTATATAAATATTTCAAAGTACAAATAACTATATATGAAAATGTAAAATCATTATTACAATTTGAAATTTATTTATAGAGTGAAGAGGTATAAACTCTGTCTGTAACTTTTGCAATATCTAATAAAACCATAGCTTAGTTTTTCCAAGAAAAAGACTATGATTTACAACATAAAGTCCCCTCAGAATAATACCAAAGATACAGATGATTCATATAGTGATAGATTTGTTTTCAGCAACATGTTTTCTTATTACATAAATGATTGTCAAACAAAATGATTTTTTTTTTGTGCTGGTAAACAAAAGGTAAAGTAATATAGACAAAAAATTAATGAAGGTAATTCCCTCTCATTTTCATTGTGCTGAAAATAGAATAATGATTAAAAAATGTCAATGTTACACTAGAGACCAAACTTGAGATAGATAAATAGATTTCTATGACAAAGAAGGATTTCCATTGCAACTATCACTCAAACCTGACTCACATTATCTACTTTGTATTCCTTCAAAAAAGAGTCCCAAGAAAATTGATGAATCAATCATTGGGAGATGCATGCTTGTCACCATCTCCTTAGAATTGAAAATCTCAATTCATGAACCAATTTGAAATAGCATAATGGTACATTCACTCAATAATTTCCTGGTACACATTATTCAATCATACAACATATCCTCAAAATCATGTTGGGGGGGTGGTGACTTACAAATATTAATGGGTATAAATCCTCATTCTGATTGTCCCCTCTGAATGTTTTGAATTTCACCCACCACAACATACCTCTATCCCTCTTGGTTTTCCCAACTTCTAGAGTGTTATCTACAAATAATATAATAATTATTGCAACCAATGGTGCTGAGGAGAATATGGCATTTATGAAGTCATTAAATTGCAACCACAATATGACAAATCAAAGTAGGCTAAATACCTCTATTAGATCCTACCTTGATAATAAAAAAATGCATGCTTCAGAATTCTTTTTGTACTTATCTGTATTGCATTTGTATTGAAAGGCCCCACTTCAAAAGAAACATAAAAATCATTTATCGCGGAAGAGACGGACCCAAAAATAAGAAAAATCCAATGATGAACATGTTTCAAATTGGGTTCCTATTAGTGATTTGGATGAGGGAAATGCCCATGACAGTTGGAAAATATAGCAACAAATAGGAACACTCAAACCCACAAACCTAAACTTCCAAATATATTTTATTTTATTCATATTGATTGATACCACTTACCAACTAGCACAAAGAGCACACCATGTAATGCAAAAAATACGAGAAATAGTATTGATGCAAAAAGAGCTCCCAATTTCCCTAAATGTCATTAAATAAAAAAATAAATTAATATCAAGGGTTGTAAACAAGATTATAAACATTTTTATCAAACAAGTAAATACATTTCTCTCAAAGAAGATAAATATATATCTCATAAGGAAAAAAGATTCCCCAACCTAATATTGAAAATAAGATCATAAAATCAGTTGATATTTGCACAACACGTTGGTTCCCTATTTTAGTAATGCCAAGAATTCCAACATTCTCTCTGAAATAACAACACAGATTTAGTTAAAGTTTGAAGTATAAAACATGATTTTGAGAAATTAAGAACTCTTAGTAGTAATATTTTCATTATGAATTCAATGAGTAGAACATGCTCACACTAAAATAGTGGAGCCAGTTCATGTCCCAAAAAGGCCATATAGTAGTATGTATTTACCCTGGAGCATAACACTAGCAAGTCCCATTCAGTTTTCCAAATAAAAGCATGTGCGTGAATTATGTCAATTCAAATAAAATGAAATTTTATTTAAAACAATAAGTCTCATTCATCTCACTTACCAACCAATACCTTGGCTAACAACATATGTAGGAGGAGTTGTGGCACTATGGAACTTGCAATTTGTAATGCCAAATTATATGCTCCAATTGATTGTTACAATGTCATGGAAAGATTATTGTCAAATTACAATTGCATTTACTGAAAGAGTCATGTTTGCCTCATCATCACCAGCATATCAAGAATAATATTTAAAGATCTAACCACTTCAAATGCCAATCCAAAAACACCTACCACTCATTTTTAAGAACAAGAAAATATAATAATGTGGTAGTTTTTTATAAGCTCAATAAGAGAAACAAGAACTGCAGGCATCATTCCAAACATATGGCTAACATCATAGGTATCTCCAATGCCCAACCTTCCTATACTAGTTTATCTTGGCTCACTTTATTAGGATCAACAGAAGCTCCAATGCCCAACCTAGAACCCATTAATGTATACATATTGATCTCCTTTGCTTCATGTATGAAGTATAAACATCATAATAATGGATCACTTCACTATATGGGCATTAGATTCGCTGCCCAACCTTCTTCCTATACTAGTTGATCATGGATTCCATTAGGAAGTGTACTAGTATCTACATTACAACCTACATATTAGGTTGATGTCAAATACAATCATCACATGTACAACTTGGATGGCTCCCTTTCATCATCCTATATTGCATCAAATATGTTCTTTGACTCTCTAATAGGCTAAATTGAAAAACTGTGAAACTCTTTCTAGGATATGTGAAAGTAGAGGAACCACTATTGGATATCTAAAGGGATCAAGGTGGGGGGGAGGGTGGGGGTAAGAAAACCACTTCCTATTTGGCATTTTTAGAAACATTCCTAGTGTAATACTTGAAGGAAACAATGGATATGGGCATCGGTCTCCACCTCTAACAAGGGATATATGTTGTCGTTGTGTAGTCTATTGAGTAGTTGAAGAAGTTGGAATAGGTACTAATACATGAAAAGACTTAACGAGGAAAATTTTAGGATTTGTACTGTATAATCCATTTGAAATGGGTAAAATTAACAACTTGTGAACTTCACAAGTGATGCTTTGTGAAATATCATGTTATACAACATTATACAAATCAAGCACTTGGAAACTCCTACAAACTGTTGGCATTATACAACATTATTCAAGTACTAGTAAAAAGGAGGATAGACTTAAATTATCATGTTGAATTCTTGGCACTCATTGTTGTATGATAGTTTTACCCCTATTGCTTCCTGTATGAAGTATAAATGTCCTAGTATGGGTTGAATTCATTAGTTTTATCGAAGTAGCTCCAATGCCCAACGTTGTTGAAGCTCTAACAATAATCGATGTATTATAGCTTGATATCCATTATTATAAACATCATAACACTAGCTCACTTCACTAGGGTAAGAAGTAAGCTTCAATGCCCAAACTTCCTATACTAGTTGATCTTGGCTTCCCTATGTAAGTATACCCGTATCTACATCACAACTTGCATATTAGGAGGAGGAGAGGTGGAATACAATCACAACCCATATTACTTGGCTAGCTCCCTTCCATCATGTTGTTGGTTGGCTCTCTAAAGGTTTAACATTGAAAAAACTTTGTTACTCATTCAAGGATTTATGAAAGTAGAGGAGTCACTATCAGATATTCAAGGGGCTCAAAGGGGGTAAGGAACCCACTTCCTATTTTTAATTGATGAAACATTCCTATTATAAACCCTGGAGAACACAATGGATATGAGTGTTGACCTCCACCTCTAACATAGGATACATGTGGCGGTTGAGTAGTCTATTGAGTTGTTGGAGGCACTGATAAATGAAATTGATGAGAAATAGATGAATTCTGCATAGACGTATATCACATTGGCTTCAAAGGGTTGATATGTCAATCAATTGAACTAAATTGTGTACTCAACACCAAATATTTGTCATGTTGTAATAGTATTATAGGTTTCTCTTGGTGTTCCTTCTTTTTCAATGACTAGGAATTTCTTTGTGAACCATTAATGAGGTTTTTGAGTGCTTATTGAATTCTTGAACCAAAGGCAAGCTAATTGTACAGTTATATATCAATGGAAAAAAAAAGGCAAGAAGTTGCTATAGTCAAAAGAAGTACCTATTGGACCAATAGATTTGTGCTGCAAAAGGCTAAGATGCCATTGAATGGAACTGAACTATGTACTCAATACCAAATATTTGTGTTTTTGTTATAGTAGCATAGGTTTATCTTGTTGTTTCTTCTCTACTAATGACTGGTAGTTTCTTCTTGAAACTAACAACCATTGAGGAGGTTTTAGAGTAGATGTTTATGGAACACCTGAACCAAAGGTGAGCTTAGTGTACAATTATATATCAATGGAAAAAAAGGGCAAGAATTTGATACAGTCAAAAGAAGTTTCTATTGGACCAATATATGGTTGTTCCTTGGAGGATTCCTTTTACTAGTCCATATCCAACTAAACTGTACATAGTTTCACTATCATAAACTTCCTTGGAATCCCAAAGTTGTAATATCTTTCTGAGGATTAAGATAGATCCTCGCAAACATGGATCCCAAAAAAAATTTGAGCCTCAAGGTGATAAAGGATATAACCCAAGAGCCTCATTGTCTAGCTTAAATGGATTGATACGAAGCTGTAAACCATTTATAAAATAGAACACAATTAAATTTAATATTAAAATTGTGCATTATCACGAACATAATAGAGAAAAATACAAATCCCAAAGTATTAATTTGAAGCAAAGATAAATATATTAAAATACATACCCCCAAGTGTTAATCCAAAAAAAATCTAAACAAGTAAGCCACCTATTAATGCACATCACACTAACCATCATAGCCTATTAATAAGGAAAACAACATCATTGGAAAACACCCAAAAAATCTTTTGACTAAATTAACAGAGTTGCAACAATTTCAACGTGAATTCATCTCTTCTATAGAATATATCATGGATACAAACAACATTTAGTGGGATCGTTAACCCTATAGTGCACTGGAGAATTAAAATCTAATTTTCCATTACATTATTTACTTCTGCAACATATAATTTTTCCCATTACAATATTAGATATTTCTTGAAAATGTATTATTGTTTTTATATAAGTTATAATAGTGATACTCATTTCTTAATGTAAAAATATAAATACAAACAAAGAGGCATTGGATAACTCATGAGGTTGATGGAGAGTAGCAGGTTCCACCCCCTCTACTAGTATTAAGGGATAAAAATCACATTATTGTGTGGGGAAGAATGGTGGAAGAATCATACCAAGTGCACGTGGATAAGGTGTTGAGAATGGAGATAAAGCAATGGATTAACTTCTATAATGCATTTGTTGTTTTTGTTGCTTTCTATTATCTCCTTGTTGTCTAGTTAGGATTTATTCAGTTTTAGTTGGTTTGTGTTCCTAGGTTTTTTTTAGGCTAATGCTCATAGATATTGATGTTAATGCTAGCCTCCAGGGGTAACAAGAACATTATAAATAGGGAGGCTTGCACAAGTGGCTACTGGAAGTGGACATCCCTATCATGGGTACAATAGGGAAAATATGTGTGTGATAACATGATTGAATAGGGTGGAAAATCATGCAACCTCATGATATGACAGGGGTGGATCTTAACCCCAAGAGAAGGATAAAAAACAAGTTGTTTTACCCTCTGCCAGAAATGAAGGCAAGTTGTAAATATTATGGAGTTGAAAGGACAAATGTGTCACTCTAAATAAATTATCGAATTGCATGACACAAGTGATAATCCCACACCCTCCAGTGGCACGAAGAGCCTAGTCCCACTCCCAATCGCAAACGAAGATAATAAAAAAAATATGAAGTCATTCATGATGAGATCGAATTTCGACACCATTGGATAATATCTACCAACCTACATTTGAATAATTTTATATGAGCTCCCCACTTTTATATTCACTCTAATCTACCTGATTTATTGAGTTCTAGGAATTCATGCCATCCTAAAACATGTGATCATTAGTAATGCCATTACTATGTTTAATTCCTATACCTCTATGTTGTTTCCATGACACCCATAAGGTATTTTATTCAGGTTATTTGTGCCAATTCTAATCATTGATATAGTTTTTAAAAGAATGGGCTTGTTCCACCATGTATTTTCTTAGAGGAATAAAAATTAGTATTCTTGTGTCCATTAATGAACCGTTGGTTGAGATAATGCATAATCATTGTTGCATTTTTCCTAATCCCTAGTGGACATGGAATTAGAGGTCTTTTCTCGTGTTATATATTAGAAAAGAGAACACCAGACACACATGAGGTCTTTTCTTATGCCAATTGTAAGTTATGTACCTTTAAAACCCAGATTTTGAGAGTGTCTTTCTAGTCGATGTTTATCTTGATGTATATCTAAAATTTAAGCCCTTATGAGTCTAAAATTTTGGCTTGTAGTACTATAATATTTCTTCCTTGAAATGACATAGTTCTGACCAAAATTTGATGTGCTAAGAGAAAGTTATGGTAAATTCCCCAAAACTTTTTTATTCTTGGTCCTTCACATATAATGAACTTGTATGGAATTCCATATGTCCAATATTTCTTATCTAATTATGAAATTTTTACCTAAAATAAAATGATATGTATTCTTTCCAAATGAACTAGGGGCACTCAATTTGGATTTCCAAGATTTAGATATGACAGTTCTACCAAGAACAATTGTTTGAGACTGGTCCTAGGACTAGTAAAAAACCCTAATTTCCACATCATGTATTTCAGAAATTATAACATCTCAAAACTTTAAATTTCTACCAAAGGTACTACAATATGTATCCTCAAACTCCCGAAACTTTTACAGTGAAAAATTCCAAGATGACCCGTTTGAGAGTAATTTTAGGATTAGTCAAAAACCTTGACTTCCATAGACTATATTTCAAAAAGTTTAGTGATACAAAACCTGAAATATTTACCCCAAGTACTTTGTTATGTCTCCATAAGCTCCTAAAAAATTCATAGTCTGAAACTTCACCAAAAAAAAAGTATAGCGAAAATTCCAAGATGACTCATTTCAAGGAGAAAACCCCTAGGATCATATGCTTTGATACCAAATGTTATGAACCAAACACAAAAAATAGCATAATAATAGAAGAAAGAAGTAACTTCATTCCTTGAGAAAGGGCCCAATCTATGGATCAAGCCCGACTCCGAAATTGGGGATCTTCTAAACTCTCTCAAATGTTCAATCAACAAGAAGAAGATGGTTGAATCACTAGATTGGTGTGATTTTCATAATGATTTGAATTATGTGAGACAGAACAAATGTGATTTGTGTCAAAATATGGATCAAGTTCTAATGTTTAGGAAAATGTGATGTTTTATTTGATATAGTTATTTAATTAGTTGAAAATTACGGCCATTAAAAAATTTAAATGGAAATCCCCATTTTATTTTCTACAACGAGGTTTAGTGTTTAAGTGAATTAGTTTGTTGGATCTATTATAACCTTTTCAATAAGAGAGTTATGAGGATTTTTAAATTGTCACCATAAAAACTAAAATTAGTAGTTCTTACCGTATAAACAATTTTCCAACCTCGACATAGTAAAATTCCATGGTTACTGACTTCTAGAATCAATAACTTTCTCGTAGAACCTTTTCTTAAAGAATCAGTTTTTGCATGATGAAGAGGATAGATATGGATTTCAAATGAATGGTTGTATAACCCATTCAACATCAAGTGCATGGATTTTATGACCCATGAAATTCAAACCATCATGTTGACATGAGACCATAAACATGAGTTTCCATACCTATAGGCCTCATAATCCAATTATGAGTTTCCGTATAACTAAAAAAATTTGGGTCATTGGAGGTTGTAGTGGAGGTCTTTTTTGTTAGTGCTTTTATTGGTAACAAACGCACCAATGCATTTTAAGTAACATGCACCAGTGTGTTCTTACGAAACATGCATTGGTGTGTTTTTAAGTAACATGCACCAGTGCACACACAAAATCACAAAGCACCGGTGCTCTTAAAACTTTTACGCAATGACACCATGTTTATGTTATATGAAACATCGTTGCTTTATTGTTATTGTATTCCTTGGTGCATGTTGTTTTTTATGCAACAACATTGCTCATATAAATATTACGCTCTGATTCTCGTATAGATGGTCTCACTTGTGCTTATATTACCACATGCAAGGAAGGATAATGAAATTTCCATAAATTGAGGTGAGATGTTGGCACCATTTTTTGTTACTAAGCATAGATGTGTATATGATAATTAAAGCATCGGTGCATATATCATACACAAAACCACCATTGTGTATTTGTTATATAACAAATTGGTTTGTATGTTATATATAAAGCATTGGTGCATGTATTATGTATAAATCAATGGTGTACATATTATATATCAAGCACCAGTGAAATTAGTCGTATGTTATGTCGCTTAAAATAACAAATATAATCAATCATGTGTTTTGTCGTTTAAACTAATGACGCTTTTGCACAATTGTTAGCATCGATGCTCCTATTTAATTAATGGGCACCAATGTGTATTGATAAAAATATGTCATCATCTATTTTATGGCACATATCATTTAGTGAGTTCAAAAGAATACAATGCACTGATATGTAAATATTTTAATTAATTATTTTTTTACAAATTTGCGATGATGGAATTATTGGTAAGGATTGTTTAGAACTCCATAGAGCTAAAGTGGACTATTTTGAGAAGAGATTAGAGTGTTTAGATGATGAAGGTGTGGTTAGAATAATTCAACGAGAGAAAACTCTTACTGATGTACAATAGATTTCAACTATGCAAGCTAAGCATAGTGTGTGCAAATGATGTAAGGTCACTATTAAGAACCATTATTCCTTGTCAAGGATTGATGATTTATTTGATCAACATAAATGTATAAAGTTGTTCTCTAAGTTCACTACAAGGAGAACACCTTGTAGCAAAGGTTTTTAGTGTTACAAGATTTGGAAAAAAATTCAAAAAAAACTCTGCTACAACCTCCGCTATTCTAAGAAAAGGTTTTAACAGATGTTCCATATAATTGAAAAAATTAGGGTGAGTGGAGGTTGTAGTGGAGGTTTTTTTGTTGGTGCTTTTGTTGGTAACAAAAACACTAGTGCATTTTCATTAACACGCATCAGTGTGTTCTTATGAAACACGCATTGGTGTGTTTTTAAGTAACATGCACCTGTGCACACACAATGACAAAGTACCAATGGTCTTAAAAATATTATGCATTGATACCATGTTTTATGTTATATGAAACACCAATGATTTGTTGTTACTATATGTCCCAGTGTGTGTTGTTTTTTATGCAACAATGGTGCTCGTATAAATATTATGCTCTGGTTCTTTTATAAATAGTCTCACTTTTGCATGTATTACCACGTGCATGGAAGGATAGTGAAATTTCCATAAATTGAGGTGAGCTTTCGACACCATTTTTTGTTATTAAGCACAAGTGTGTATATGATAATTAAAACATTGATGCGTATATCATATATAAAAGCATCGGTGTGTATATCATACACAAAATCACTAGTGCAAATATGTTATATAATGAACTGGTGTGTATGTTATATATAAAGCATTGGTGCATGTATTATCTATAAAGAATTGGTGTGTATATTATATATAAAGCACCGATGATATTAGTCATGTGTTAAGTCGCTTAAAATAATAAATATAATCAATCATATGTGTTGTCGCTTAAAATAATGACGTTTTTTCACAATTGTTAGCATCGATGCTTCTATTTAATTAACGGGCACCTATGTGTGTTGATAAAAATGCACCATCATCTATTTTATGGCATGCATCATTTAGTGAGTTCAAAACAATACATTGCACTGATATGTAAATATTTTAATTAATTGTTTTTTTTTATAAATTTTCTATTAGTTATCTCAAACTCAAATATTTTGTATTTAA
>JZKD02S1630104.1:14975-33981 GCA_000966675.3 Picea glauca
TTTAGGCTTGCATTTTCAGCCCCCTTTCATTTAATGATTACTTGTGTTAAGGGTTGTTATATTTATCATGTTGTAACTAAGTTAATATCATTTATTGGCTTGGTGAGGCATGGAATTTTATGGCATGACAATGGAAAGTTATATTTATTGTTATATAGGTTAAAATGGGAAACTACATGACAAGGCATGGGAAGCTACATGACAATGGCATCACATGGCATGGCTTGGAAAGGCATGACAATGACATGGCATGGAAATGAAATGGAAATGGAATGGCATGGAAACGACATTCCAAGACATGTATTGGCAAGGCATAGCATTGGCATGGAAATGGTATAATATGGCAAGGCATGGCATGGCATGGCTTGGAAAGGCATGGCATGGAAAGGTTTGACAATGGCGTGGAAATAGAAATGGCATGCCATGGAATGACTTGGCAAGGAATGACAATGGCATGGCATGTCATCAACATGTTTATGGGATTGGGTTTGGGAGGTTCCTTTGTCTCCTTGTGTGCTCTAACCCAAAATTTGGGTAGGAATGTGAAATAAACTCACATAGATGGTGAAGGGAAAAGAATAATGGTTTTAAGTCTCCTTGGAGGAATTTTGGTAGCATAGCATTACTTTCTATGGTGTGTCATGCAATGTAACCTAAAAACCTTTATTTGTAGGTGGAAAATGATACCCATTCTAAGATCTAGTTTTCATGTGAACTTTCTCATTCTATTGATCAAAATCAATAAGTTTAGTGGACATCATGGAAGACTAAATAAATGTTATTAATAATTGGTGGGTTTAACAAAATTTACATATACCCACTACACAATCTAAACAAACATGTGCATTAATGAGTCCTTGACTAGTCTTTTTAGCATTTATGACAAGTTACACATAAATCAAATGATTTTATATATGTCATGCATAGAAAGAGGGGAATAATGTGTGTGCCCTAGAAAATAACATTGAGCTGAAATTGTTAAGTGATCTACAATTATGTAGAAGATAAATGAGAAAATTTGTTTCTATAATAAATTATTGTAATATGTCATTTTTTAGGTCACAATATTTTCAAGTGACCACTATTTGAGTGTGGATTTTCATTGAATTTAGATGGAGATAATTCAAGAGGTAGTCCATATTGTTGGTTGTGAGTTAGAATATGGATATCCACAACATTCATGCAAATAATTCTGAAGGAATGATCTATCGATGATGTAGATATACATGGTTGATTAGCAAGCAATGCTACTTGAGAACCATTAATTTCTTATGGATTTATCACTTAGCAATCTTTTCCACCATAAGCTATTCCTTAATGCATATTTATAATCACTTTAGAAACAAATCAAGGGATTAATGCACATAAAATTCATACACTTTGGAATTCAAACACTTTGAAATTCATATATTCATCAACATCAAATGTAGAAACAATGAGATTCATAAAAAATGTGCCATGATATATATATATATATATATATATATACTCAACATCGTATAAATTGTACTTTTTTTACAAAATGGCAACTAGTGCCCAATATACAAAGCGACAACAAGTGCCTTAACATAATAAACATCTATATCATGGCCTAGCTACAAAATGGCAATAGTTGGTCAATGATTGACCATTTCCACCCACGCCACCCTCAGGAGCATCCTGGAAATATATATTTCTTCTCTTGCTTGAGGATGCACCTTGAGAGGTTTTAGGCCTGGGCGTGCTTCAACGCTCTGGAGACTGCACAAAGAATAAACAATGTTATAAGTTTTTTTCATCAATGAATTAATAGATGTACAAATTTATACTTTGTAATTTAACCTAAGACAACTCACCGCATATGAGACTATCAATTGTGAGGGTGTTACACTCCTCTGTGACCCCAATATCTCTGTAATTCCACCCTACATCATTTACAAGGATCAATTCAAGAAAATTATACAAATATGTGTAAAAACAAATTCATGAAACATAAAAAAATTTATCATCAATGCATTATCTCACCGTGAATATCTCGGGCATCGATGGAGATTCATTGGTAGATGGAGCACTAGGCTGTAAAACCTTCTCTGAGACAACCTCTATTGTAGCAGTCTCTATCGATGGGGCTGAAAGTGGTGGTGGGTGGCATACAAGTGGGATGTGATGGATCCTCACATGATGTACAAGTGATTCCAAAACCCTAGGCCCAGAGAAAGGAAACCTAGAAGCAACCCCCAAGTGCCGAGGGGGTGCAATACTAATTTACCTAGCAAATATATCGCCAGCCTGCATACATATGAATAAAATTGAATTATTAGTACCAAATTGTAAAATTCAAAAACATAAACACAAACAATTTGAGAATTATACGATATTTAACTTTACACATGATACCTGTGACGTTGGTGACTTGTCTGTTAGAATATAATGGATGTGCTCATTTTACCATTGAAAATATCTCTATTGTCACCCAACCATAGGTCGGAGCCACCCTCCGAGCACCTTAACCTTGACATAGAATCACTCCGGAAGAAAACCCTAGGCTAGATAGCCAAACAAAGGGTAACGCTCCTTTCCCCAAGGATAACGCACCAACAAGAGCTGATCAGATAGTCCAAACTCTAACCAAGAGATAGTCCAAGCCAAATGTGATCTGCTAGCTGTAGCAGCTGCAATGGCAACTCTCCTCAAACCTGTGCACAAAACTGGGCGTGCACACAAGTGCTTCTCTGCAATTCCGAGACTGCCTGCCAGAATGAAGACTAGTCTCCTATAATTATACTAATTCTGGCTAACTGCCTGGGCCGAATTCTCATTCTGGGTATCTATCTGTTCAATATATATTATTTATTTTGGCCGAATTCTTCTCTTGGAGGCTAATAACCTAATACAAGTTATCTTCTTAAGCTGAAATGTCTTCTAGGGTTATTAGCCAACTCATTAGGGTTTCTTCTTGCTTCCCAGAATATTTTATTCTCGTCAGGTTTACGCGTGGAGGTAAATACCTCCCACAACTACCATAATATCAACACTCCCTCCTAGCTAGGGAGGTATTACAAGTAATTTTCTTGAGCACAAACATACCATTCATCCGATAGCATCAACATACTTGTATAGACTATCTCATGACTAGATCATGAGCACCATCATTACCATCAATGTCATCAGATGCACCATCTCTCGAAACCATACTCTATATGAGTAATCAGACATGATGCTCACTCCATAGAGTGACACAAGAACCATTCTTCTAATCTAGAAGAATAAATGTTCTGAACCATTTTCTATCTTGGGAAATCTTTGTTCATTGATCATTCATCTAGCTGATAATCATTTTCAACACTGTTGATAGTATTCAAGGAAATTAGAGCAATATCATTCAATAGAACACAACTATGTCTATCCTTAGTAGCACAAAACTACAATCCAATGGTACACTACCACACCAAGTAGCACACAGGTACTTGATCAGTGACGTATAGTCACAAACAGTGGAACACATCCACCACAATAGTATACATCTATTGTTCTAGAGACATATAGTCTTCATAACAATCATCTAATATCAACCTGAATAAAAACAATGTTATAATATAAATTGAATCATTTGGGCCATTCTTCCACTCACATCTGTGAGATATTGGAAGAGCATCTACCCTCAAAAGGTAAAACATCAATGATGAGCTATCTGGACTATTCTTCTCAAGCAATGAAGAATAATTGTCCTGATGTCTGAGCCTGGACCATTCCCCACCCTGGGCCATTATTCCAACACTAAACAAAGTGTAACCTGGAGAGAATGAGTCTTCCCTAAGGAATGTCTGTCCCTGATTGATGAACCTGGACCATTCCCCACCCTGGGCCATTCCTCCAGCACTCAACAAAGTGCAACTTGGAGAGAATGAATCATCCCTAAGGAATGATTGTCTGGACCATTTCCCATGTTAACCACAAGAGGAAATGTTTGTCCTGCACCAACCTCCAAAACGGACCACTCCCCATGTTAAGCACAATGGGAAGTCATTGTCCGGCGACGTGGGCCAGTCTTCTTGAGTAACCCTCAAGAAGAGATACTGCCCTAGACCACTCCCCATGTTAAGCACAATGGGAAGTCATTGTCTATGGTACATCAACAATCTGGACCATTTTCTGAACTGGAAAATGTCTGTCCGTCAGAAATCTCAATCCACTTTCCGAACTGGAAAGAATCCTCTCATCATATCCATCAATCAATAATACATCAATGCTCCCTCCCAGCCTGGGAGTCATCTCTTCCTTTTTCAATAAGGAAGTCATCTCCACGAGCTCCAGCTTGAGTACGCAAATTCTTTCATCTTGAATAGAAGCTTTATCAAAATGTCTTCTTATCTGCTCATCTATGGAGATATGTATTGGAGAACCACTTTATCCTTTCTGGACTTCATCACAGATAATGTAATGCTTGATTTCAAATGTACTTTGGTCTGGAACACTGGTCTTCTCTAATAGCTTCATGTATCTATGATCAATAAAGTATATCATTGTCAGAAAACTGGAACATATCCATGTGGCACTTCTTCGGTCATCATGAGATCTGATCTTCTGAGTAATCATCTTGATACAATATCTCTGTTATAGAAAATATTCACCATGCTTATGTTGTGCATTGGAGGTGTTAGTCCCTAAATTTGCACTCGACTGGTAAGGGTAAGCTAGGGAATCATTGATTTTATTGCAAAAGTGTTTTTTGAGGGTTTAATGATTTGGTTTTCTTATAGTGGTTAAAAACTGGGTCAAGTTTACAGCATGGCATGAAACTCAAGGTAAAAACATTGCATATCCCATTGGCTGAATAATAGGTAGGTACATAGATGGAGTAAACCAATTCAAGAAAAAGGAAAGTGAAGTCTTCAATTTGTCAACTTCAGAAAAGTTTATTCTCAATATATTATAAAGAAACAGGAGTATTAGCTTGAAATCATTACTTGAAAATTATCTCTACAACAAAATCTTCACTATATAAATCAACATTCAAGAACCAAAAAAGCCTTGCAATTTGAATAATAAATTCAAGCATGACGAATGAAATAACATAATAGAAAAATAATTTCTAACCATCCATATGCCTTTGCTATTAAGTGTCAATTGAACAATAATACCTTTACAATAAGCTCCACAAAAAGTTT
Source organism: Picea glauca (assembly GCA_000966675.3). Lineage (NCBI taxonomy): Eukaryota > Viridiplantae > Streptophyta > Pinopsida > Pinales > Pinaceae > Picea > Picea glauca. The sequence goes on from JZKD02S1630104.1 coordinate 20,123, forward strand.
CTCTGGATCTCCAATTTTTCGACCCAACCTAGTCTCTCTTTTGTCTATTTAAACTATTTAGACAAACTTCCAGATCCTATTATCTTGTATAGCCTTTAATGACTAAAATAAAAAAGTATCCAACTCCTAAAGAAATTCACTCAAAACGAGCTTCTACCGTCCAAAATAGTTTGCAACTCAACAACTTGATATAACGAATATTGCCAGCATTACATTTGATTCTTCAAAATAGGGATTTCGTTTGACTTAGTAAAACAAATCAAAGTCTTAGCATTACACTGATCAAAACGAATAATCTTTTGACATATTTCCTGGAGAACATTTAAACAAAATTGTAACAAATTTCCATGTTACCTATAGGATATAATCACAGCAGTGGCTTTGGCGTTTTTCTTCTTGAGCTTTGTGGTTAGCACAACATTGTGCCAGTAGAGTCTGAAATTAATTTCCCTGAGTTCCTTAAGCAATGCCCTTTGCTCTTTCTTCTTCTTTTTAAGATCTTGAATCCTTTCTTGCTGACAAACATTCCACTGTTCTATCTGCGCCTTCTCCTTCTTTAATTGTTTTATTGTTTTCTGAAATTCCTTAATATTTTCCTTATTAGTTCTTATCTTAACTCTAAATCCCGAGAACTCTTTGGAAGGTGCAGTTTCATTCAAGTTTAAGGAAACACTAGGTTCCTTGGCTTTAACCTGGTATTTTGAGATTAATTCTGAGCTATGTTCTTCCTCAGAACTTGATGAATCTAAAGCTTCAGGTACATCTTGTAAGTAATCTGAGTCTACCAAGTAATCTTGTTTTTCTTCAGGGAATTCACTGATGCCTTCATCCATATTTTTAGCTTTTGCTAATCTGGTTGAAGCTCTCATTACAGGTCATGTAGGTGGTGTAAGTATTCCCTTACCTTTGCTGACAGATTTCTTGGGTAATGGGGTCTTTTTTTCTCTTTTCCTGGTACTTGTTTCAACATCTTCAGAGTCATCTTCTATGATTATGGTATTTTCTTCTTTGATTGACGGATTGAACATTGCTTTAGACTTAAGCCTATACTTATTAGTAACCCTAGTCAAATTCCTCCGACGTTTTTGTGATACAAACGCACCTTTACCCTTTTTTCCTTTGATTGCAATGCTCCTTTTGCTAGTTGATGGCATTTCAGACTTGACTGTAGTTTGAGCAATGAGGTCATTATCTAACTTTGTTTCTCCTTTCACATCTTCCTCAGGAAGCATTTCATTTTTGGGCTCCCATCTAGGTCTCTTATTTCTGCTTTTCTTAGTTACCTTGATATCAGAAGACTCATCTTTCACAGAATTTTCATCGGAAATATCTAGGCTCTGTGTAATGATCTTCTTCCCTCTGCCCTTTTTCTACTTATTGGATTGAGTGATAGGTTTTAAGGATTGCACCAGCCAGTTCCAGGGCTTTTGTAATTCATTCAGGGTAGACATGACTAGGGTTTTGATCAGGACTTGATGGAACAAACTGCCTTTAGCATTAGTGGAGATTGACTGTACTTTCTTGGACATTTTTGTCAAACTTTTAAGAAGAAAATAAGGAAGATTTAAAGGGTAATCACCATTTAGATGCATCAGTATTTTGATATGGTAGATGTAGACCAATGAAAACCTTCCTTTGCAGGTGATGTACCTATGAATCACCACCAGAGCTGTGTGTCATTCAAGTCAAACCCAGTTACGAGGCATTCCCCTTCTCCAATATGGATTCTGCTTATCTGGAAGGGGAATTGATTTACAAATTCAGTAACCACGTGCTCCTTCTTCCACCATCTTTCAGCTCCAACCAGAAGCCTACAAGCTTTAGCTATAGTCTGCTCTGTGACTAGCATCAACATCTTATCGATTTCGACCTCGTGACCATCGAAATTCTAAGCGAATTCCATGGAAACCCACTCATCATAAAAATGAAACGTGGTGAGAAACTCAAACCATCTGGCATCCTTGAACCTTTGGGCCATCTGAGGATAGGCCTGAAGAAGTTCGTCTCCTTCTGGTTCTATTCTAGCAACCTATCTGCTCCTCTTTGGCGCCATTAAACCCAATTCTGCAACTATCGTCCTTAGGTTCCAAATTCACCACCTGCACTTGTTAGTGTATCTTGCTACATTGAATGGATATCTGTATTCCTCCCTGCAAGCCTGAATTAAACCAACTCGAATAGGTAACATATAATGATCATCAAGCAACGGGTGATTTTGAAATGAACTCTACGCGCATACACAACAATTATATTCTAAAACTGTTGGATTTGGAAATGATTTCCAAGCTTTTGTGGGAGCATACGAACCCTTAATTCATGAGTCATATCATCATAACTAAATCGGGATAGCAAGCACAAGTTATTGCATAATTATTTGGCGCTACGGGAATAGGCTTATTCCCATAGCGTGTTTGACAATTTGAAAATTTGAAATCCAAATGACATAAAGAAGAGACCTTAATTTTAAACAATGTCTTTTCACAATCAAACTTAAATAAATCATCAAAGACTATAATGCAAGCCATGAAATACCAAAAAACTAAAAATGGAAAACAATTGAAAACAAAAAATGAAGACTGGGTAAGGAGGTTTTAGGACAAGGGTTTCTCACTAAACCAAGACAAAATTAGAGACTAACATTGGCTCCTTCTGGGGATGGAGTTTTTCTATTAAACTACAAGAATTGTTGACCATTGCCTTTCCTTTATCTTTGATTCATTGATTCCCCTGCGATTGTCTGTCTTTTATTCTCTTCATACTGTAAAAACAAGTCCATTGGGTATATGGAGTCTTTATTGAAAGGAAACCTACTGTACTAACTCTAACCTGACAATCCTTTAGATGAAATATTTCTTCAAGAACCTTCCATTCACTGGGCCACCAAAGATCTCAGTGTTGTCTAAATTCTGTAGGAGAAAAGTGTTATTGTTCATTACCTTAGTTATCCTGAAAGGACCATACCATAGATTATTGAACTTTCCGTGTTTTTCTTTATCTTCTCTCCTGGTGTCCCATCTCAACACTAAATCCCCTTCATTGAAGATGTCTTTCTTAGTTCCTTTATCAAATGTAGCCTTGATTTTGTTCTGATGAGCAACAACTTTCTGGTTAACCTGTTCTCTGGCCTGCTGAACTTCAATGAGCTGAAAAATTATCCTTTGGACGTCATTGGGTTCTTCCTGTTCTTCTTGCAAGAACTTCAAGACTGGTAGGCCCAATTGAGTTGGCAAAATAACTTATGTTCCATATACCATCTGGAAGGGGGATGTCCCAATAGCTTTCTTGTTGTTGATGCGATCGGCCCAGAGAGCAAACTTTAACTTGGAATCCCATGCTTTTTTATTTTCTGCCAGCAACTTTTCGATAATCCTTACCAGTGTCTTATTGGAAGATTCAGCCAATCCATTCCCCTGAGGGTAGTAGGGAGTAGAATGAACCAATTTGATATTGTATTTATTGCAGAATTCAAGCATGGAGTTTGAATTAAAAGCCTGTGCATTATCAGTGACCAATTTTTTAGGACAGTCAAACCTGGAAAAAATATATCCCTCTAGAAATTCCATGATTACCTTGTCTGTAGTATTTCGAGTCAGAATTTCTTCTATCCACTTTGTAAAATAATCGGTAGCCGTAAGAATCCATCTTTGTTGTCCTGAGGAGATGGGATTAATTTCCCCGATGAAATCTAATCCCCACTGTTGGAACGGTCCATGGGCAGTGATTGGTTTCAGAGGCAGAGATATAAGTTTATTCTTCCCGACAAATTTCTGACAAGGTTCACACGCCCTGGCCTAAGCAAAAATATATGAGAATAGAACTGGCCAGTAATAGCCTGCTCTAAGAATTTTGAAGGCAGTATCCTTCCAATGATGATGACCTCCGCAGACACCGTGATGCGGATCTTGAAAGATTTGTTTAGGCTCCTTTTCATCCACACACCTCAACAGAAAACTGTTGGGATCTTTCCAAAACAGGGTTTGATTGACAATACAATATTTTACAGCTCTCAAATTTAATGATCTGTATTTTGATTTATCCAACTCTGGGGGAGATTGAAAATTCAGTAGAAAAAATACGATGTCTTTGTACCATTCTAAAGAAACATACTTGTTGTTTATTTATAAATCAATTTCTTCAATTTGGACAGAAGAGTCCTGTGTCATGTCTAAAAGATGGTATAATCCAATTGCTTTGCAATCAGATTTTGTCATTAACTTGGTGAGGCCTTGTCCCTTTATTAGCTGAGTAGGATTGATGGTGAGATCGTATTCCAGAATTATGGTTATCCATTTCCCCCGCTTACCTTCGCAATTAGGCTGAACCAATATTTCTTTGATTGCACTGCTTGGGACATAAGCAATCATTTTTGATTGAAGGATATACACTCTGAATGATTTTAAAGCCTTCACTAAGGCATAAGCCTGTTTTTCTATCAAATCATACTTCAATTCAGAGTCCCTGAGGGTTTTTCTAAAGAAGGAGATAGGTTGCTCGTAACCTTTCTCATTTCTTTGCAAAAGAACAACAGCTATGGTATTTTCTGATGCAAATGAAAAGATCATGAACTCTTTAGAAAAATCTGGGCTAATTAGAACAGGTGCCTGAACAATAGCATTTTTTATCCTTTCAAAATATTCTCTTGCCTCTGGTATCCACTTAATTTATGCATCCTTTTTCAACATGTCAGTGATGTATTTGACAATCTCTGCAAAGTTAGGTATAAACCTCCTTAAAAAATTAATCTTACCAATGAAGGACTGAATTGACTTTTTATTTCTCAGAATGTCGATTAGCTGAATGGCCTTTACTCTTTCTGGATCTATTTTAATTCCTCCAGGCGGGACGATGTGTCCAAGAAGCTTTCCTTCCTCCATGGTAAAATGTGATTTTTTGGGATTAAGTGATATGTCGTACTTCCTACATTTCTCAAAGGTCTGCTTCAAGTGCTATAAATGTTCTTCATCTGACGCTGAAAATATAGTGATGTCATCAAGGTAAATAACTACAAACCTATCTTTCTCGCCAATGAAAGCGATGTCCATAGCCCTTTGAAATGTATCTCCAGCGTTCATCAATCCGAAAGGCATATTTTTATACATAAAGGTGCCCTAGGGAGTGGTAAAAGTTGTTTTCTTTTTGTCCTCTTCCATTACTGATATTTGATTGTACCCTGAATATCCATCAAGCATAGAAATTATCTTTGTGTCGACAACCTTTTGTAAGATATAATCCATTTTTCGTAATGGATAATTGTCTTTCAGGGAACACTTGTTTAGATTCCGGAAGTCTACACAAAGCCTTATCTCTCCATTCTTTTCCCTGACGAGAACAAAATTTTCTACCCATTCTGAGTACCTCAGTGGCACTATGATTTTTGCTTCCAGCAACCTCTTCAACTCCTTTTCTAATTGATAACAGTAAAGGATTGAATTGCCTGAATTTCTTCTTTACGGGTTTTGATCTAGGTTTCAGAGGAATTTTGTGCTGAATAATCTCTGTATCAAACACCTTCAGATCTTCATAAGACCAGCCAAATATATTTGAATATTGTTTTATTAATTCAACATATGCTTCCTTTTGTTTTTGTGACAGTTTCCTGGATATCTTTACCAGCCTGGGGTCTGCATCCGAACTAATGTCACAGTCTTCCACATCTATTTCTTTTGTTTGGATAACAGTCTTCCTGGAGACATCGTTATGATCGAACAACCTTTCTAATGGAACCAAACCCTTGGGCAGATGGTTTGTCTTTAATTCGATGATCTTATGACCAGCAATAGTATCTTGAAGAACTTCTGCATTGTGTATTTTTTCTTTTGTATCTTCGTCATCTTGATCAATTGAAATGTTAGAAAACTCTTCAATGGTTTTCAAAAATATCCGAATTTCCTCATCGTCTTTAAAAACCTGCCAATGTTTTATATTATCCGGAATTGAGGTTCTATGTCTGACTTCAATTTGAAATTTCAGATTACGAAACATCGAAGTTTTAAAGTTGCTTGCTGTACATGCCAAAGAGTCAGCCTGCTGATTTGAATCCCTGTGAACAAAAGTAATATTGAATGCCAAGAAGAAATTATCTACATAATCCCACACCTCATTTCTGTATTGTTTCAATCTTTGTTGTTTGGTTTGATATATGTTTCTAACCTGGTGAACAATAAGTTCAGAGTCTCCAAAAACATTCAACTTATTAATACCCATATCTCTTGCAGCTTTCAAACCTAACAGCAAAGCTTCATACTCATTAATGTTATTAGTGGTGTCAAATTCAAGTTTATATGACATTGGAATAACCTCCTTAGTAGGGGAAATGAAGACAATACCAGCTCCGGAACCTTCTTTAGAACAAGCCCCATCAAAATACATTTTCCAAACAAAATGGTCTTCACTATCTCCCACTGCCGTTATTGACTTTCTGACTGATACTTCTGCCATTTCCTCATCCATATGAAAGATAGAAGAACCCAGATCATCTTCTACAACATATATAGGATGATTAGTGGGATTATCATGATCACTTACTAAATAAGCTAGTTTGATTTCTTTGTATAATCTCCGTTGTTTGCCACCAAAAACAAGTATGGTTGCATAGGTAAGATCCATCTATAGAGTGCCACCTACCTTCTTATCCCAAGATCTTGAAAGAAGCATCCCAAATTTTGTTGGTATGTCAGCCACGATAACATCTAATACCACACTCTTCATAGGTAATTGGGAAAGAGTAATAACCACATATTTCATAAGTCCAAGACATTTGACTTTCTTGGAATCAAAAGAATATAGATCATGATATGGCCTAGTAATTTCCAACCCTAATTCTTCCATCACCACCTTAGGCATGACATTATGCGAAGCACCAGAATCCATTAAGCAATTATGCAATATTTTGTCATGGATATTTAGTGAAATGTAAAATGATGGAGAGGCATTGATTTTGTCTTCTATGTGAGGTCCAATAGTAATGGTAGGGTTTTCATCTTCAAGGTTGACTGAATCTGAGAAGGTGACATGAGTCGAAGCTTCTAGAGCCTTAAGGACAGTTTTTCTGAATGGTTCTTTTTTCAAGAGTTCTAATAATGGTACTAGAATCTTGATTTTGTTGATTTCATGTTCTAAATTGAAAACAAGAACATTTTTATCTGGTTCCCTTATGTCAGCAGTGCTATCCTTGACAGGTTGCTTCAATAAATGATCAGCTTGGACATTGGGAACATCTTTGATTACCCCTGTCTTAACTGGAGTACTGGCTTTCTTTGTAGAAATAGGTATATCTACTTTGGGTGCCTAGGAACCAGATCTGAGATTGTATTTTTTCCCTGTAGGTTCATGCTGGACAATCTCCTCTCCATCCCCTTACTCAAATTGATTTGCAATCAAAGTATCTTCATATTCCTGTTGTGTCACATGTAGAGGAGATGATTCAGAATCATTCAAATGAACTGCAGGGTCTTCTTCTGTACCATCCTCATCTTCCTCTTCATCTACTGCATTATTCTGAAAAGGAGGTAACACCTTTTGGTCATCTTGATTTTTTCTTTCTCTTGGTAAAATTTGAGGTACATTGTTGGGTCTCCTGAACTTATTTGGATTTCTGTAACCGCTCTCTTGTGCAAGTCTATTAGGTTTTTTTTGTTCCATCTTCAACCTTGCCATTTTAGATGTCAAAGTTTTCAACATCTTAGTCATTTCATCCATTTTAATATCTGATGTTGAATTGGAAGATGAAGGCAACTCTTCCTTTTTCTAGACTTCAATTTATCTATTGCTAAAATATTTGATTCTACCTCAATAGTTGCATCTTGCATTAGGCTGAGGGTAGTGGCTCTTCTTCCCCTAAGAAACAAGGAAAATTCGACATCGAATGCATTGGCAAAAGTGATTTTAGCTGATGTCTCTGAAGGTTTTATCTCCTCTGGAATTTTATCATACATCAGGTTGAACCTTTTGGTAAAATCAGGTATTGATTCTCCTTGTTTCCTCCTTAAAGCACCAAATTCGGTAAGGTAATACTGAAAGTCTTTTTTATCTACCCATTTATTGAGAAAGGCCTCATCTAAAGCTACAATATCAGCTATTGAATTAGTAGGCAAACTCCTGAACCACTTTCTTGCTTCCCCATTTAAACTCTGTACGAACAATCTCATCCATACATCATCATGCTCTACATTGAAATTGTCTGCAAAACTATAAAACAAACTCAAATGCTCTTAAGCAGTAACTGATCCATCTCCATTAAATCTTGGCAAATATCTCATATAATCATTTGGTGGAAAAGCATACATGACTTGTGGAAGTACCAGGGGAGCATACCTAGCTGAAACTATTTGGTCCATTCTGTCTGCGGACAGATTAGGTGTGTTTAGAGCTTGGGGAGTAAGCAATATTGGTGATGCTATAGGTGAAACAATCCCTTGTATATTACAACTTATATGTATTGTCCTTGAACCTTGTCTTTTAGCAAATGGAGATTTCTCTTCTGGACCATAATTTGCTAATGGACTGAGAAACAGAGGATTATCAAAATAACAATAATGTGATCCAAAATCTTCAAATAAGAAGGATTCACAAGATGACGAAGAAGTCTTTGTTTCACTCTTAACACTTGTGCTAGGAACTCTCAAATTTCCAGTTTCAGACAACAAGTATGGATATTCTTGTTTAATAAGTTCAATTAGCAACTTCCTTTGTTCTGGATTTAATTATGAAATGTTTGTTGGAAATGAAACTATATCAAACTCAACAATAGGCTTAATTTCACTTTCGAGTTTCAAATCTTCATTTTCTTGGGTTTTAATGATTTCAGAAGATTCTGCCTGAGAATTTTCTGAAGATGATTTCCCTTTTGAATGTGAAGACTGACTAGGAAGAACTTTAGGCTTTCTTAGTATTTTTTCAGCATCTGGAACTGCTGCTACAAGCTCAGGATCTGGATTTTTCCTTGTTACTGGTCTCTTATTTGATGGTGGAGGATTTTTAGGAACTTTATGTCCTTTACCTTCTTTCTTAGGAGCCAGAACTGCCATAGAGGAGTCGCTAGGTGAATAATCACAGTCTTTAGAAAATGTCCAAAATCTTGTTCACCATCAAGATCTGAATCTAAACTTTCCATTTCCCCAAGGAAGATATCTTCATTTCTTCGTCCTTGGCAATGGCGCCAAAAAATGTTAGTCCCTAAAGTTGCACTGGACTGGTAAGGGCAAGCTAGGGCATCATTGATTTTACTTCAAAAGTGTTCTTTGAGGGTTTTATGATTTGTTTTTTTTATAGTGGTTAAAAACTGGGTCAAGTTTACAACATGGCATGAAAATCAAGGTAAAAACATTGCATATCCCATTGGTTGAATAATAGGTACGTACACAGATGGAGTAAACCAATTCAAGAAAAAGGAAAGTGAAGTCTTCAATTTGTCAACTTCACAAAAGTTTAGTCTCAATATATTATAAAGAAACATGAGTATCATCTTGAAATCATTACTTGAAAATTATCTCTACAGCAAAATCTTCACTGTATAAATCAACATTCAAGAACCGAAAAAGCATTTGAATAATAAATTCAAGCATGAAGAATGAAATAACAGAATAGAAAAATAAGGTCTAACCATCCATATGCCTTTGCTATTAAGTGTCAATTGAACAATAATGCCTTTACAATAAGCTACACAAAAAGTTTCTCTGGATCTCCAATTTTTCGACCCAACCTGGTCTCTCTTCTGACTATTTAAACTATTTAGACAAATTTCCAGATCCTATTATCTTGTACAACCTTTAATGACTAAAATAAAAAAGTATACAACTCCTAAAGAAATTCACTCAAAACAAGCTTCTACCCTCCAAAATAGTTCACAGCTCAACAGCTTGATATAACGAATATTGCCAGCATTACATTTGATTCTTCAAAATAGGGATTTCATTTGACTCAGTAAAACAGATCAATGTCTTAGCATTACACTGATCAAAATGAATAATCTTTTTCCATATTTCCTAGAGAACATTTAAACAAAATTGTAACAAATTTCCATGTTATTTTTAGGATATAATCACAGCAGTGGCTTTGGCGTTTTTCTGCTTGAGATTTGTGGTTAGCACAACATTGTGCCAGTAGAGTCTGAAATTAATTTCCCTGCGTTCCTTAAGCAATTCCCTTTTCTCTTTCTTCTTCTTTTTAAGATCTTGAATCCTTTCTTGCTGACGAGCATTCCACTGTTCTATCTGCGCCTTCTCCTTCTTTAATTGTTTTATTGTTTTCTGAAATTCCTTAATCTTTTCCTTATCAGCTCTTATCTTAACTCTTAATCCTGAGCACTCTTTAGAAGGCGCAGTTTCATTCAAGTTTAAGGCAACACTAGGTTCCTTGGCTTTAACTTGGTATTTTGAGATTAATTCTGAGCTATGTTCTTCCTTGGAACTTGATGAATCTAAAGCTTCAGGTACATCTGGTAAGTAATCTGAGTCTACCAAGTAATCCTATTTTTCTTCAGGGAATTCATGGATGCCTTCATCCATATTTTTAGCTTTTGCTAATCTAGTTGAAGCTCTTGTTACAGGACCTGTAGGTGGTGTAAGTATTCCCTTACCTTTGCTGACAGATTTCTTGGGTAATGGGGTCTTTTTTTCTCTTTTCCTGGTACTTGTTTCAACATCTTCAGAGTCATCTTCTATGATTATGGTGTTTTCTTCTTTGATTGACGGATTGAACATTGCTTTAGACTTAAGCCTATTCTTATTAGTAACCCTAGTCGAATTCCTCCGACATTTCTGTGATACACACACACCTTTAACCTTTTTTCGTTTGATTGCAATGCTCCTTTTGCTGGTTGATGGCATTTCAGACTTGACTATAGTTTGAGCAGCGAGGTCATTATCTGAATCTGTTTCTCCTTTAACATCTTCCTCAAGAAGCATTTCATTTTCAGGCTCCCATCTAGGTCTCTTACTTCTACTTTTCTTAGTTACCTTGATATAAGAAGACCCACCTTTCACAGGATTTTCATCGGAAATATCTAGGCTCTGTGTAATGATCTTCTTCCCTCTGCCCTTTTTCTGCTTATTGGATTGAGTGATATGTTTTAAGGATTGCACCAGCCAATTCCAGGGCTTTTGTAATTCGTTGAGGGCAGACATGACTAGGGTTTTGATCAGGACTTGATGGAACAAATTGCCTTTAGCATTAGTGGAGATTGACTGTACTTTCTTGGACATTTTTGTCAAACTTTTAAGTAGACAATAAGGAATATTTAAAGGGTAATCACCGTTTAGATGCATCAGTATTTTGATATGGTATATGTAGACCAATGAAAACCTTCCTTCGCAGGTGATGTACATGTGAATCACCACCAGAGTTGTGTGCCATTCGGGTCAAACCCAGTTATGAGGTATTCCCCTTCTCCAATCTGGATTATGCTTATCTGGAAGGAGAAATTGATTTACAAATTCAATAACCATGTGCTCCTTCTTCCACCATATTTCCCCTCCAACCACAAGCCTACAAGCTTTAGCTATAGTCTGCTCTGTGACTAGCATCAACATCTTACCGATTTTGACCTTGTGACCATCGAAATTCTGAGCGAATTTCATGGAAACCCGCTCATCATAACCCTGAAACGTGGTGAGAAACTCAAACCATCTGGTGTCCTTTAACCTTTGGGCCATCTGAGGATAGGCCTGAAGAAGTTCGGCTCCTTCTGGTTCTATTCTAGCAACCTGTACACTCCTCTTTGGTGCCATTAAACCCAATTCTACAACTGTCATCCTCAAGTTCCAAATTCACCACCTGCACTTGTTAGTGTATCCTGCTACATTGAATGGATATCTGCATTCCTCCCTGCAAGCCTAAATTAAACCAACTCGAACAGGTAACATATAATGATCATCAAGCAATGGGTGATTTTGAAATGAACTTTGCGCGCGTACACAACAATTATATTCCAAAACTGTTGGATTTGGAAATGATTGCCAAGCTTTCGTGGGAGCATATGAACTCTTAATTCATGATTCATGTCATCATAACTAGATCAGGATAGCAAGCGCAAGTTATGGCATAATTATTTGGCGCTACGAGAATAGGCTTATTCCCGTAGCGTGTTTAACAATTTGAAAATTTGAAATCCAAATGACATAAAGAAGAGACCTTAATTTTAAACAATGTCTTTTCACAATCAAACTTAAATAAATCATCAAAGACTACAATGCAAGCCATGAAATACCAAAAATCTAAAAATGGAAAACAATTGAAAACGAAAAATGAAGACTGGGTAAGGAGGTTTTAGGACAAGGGTTTCTCACTAAACCAAGACAAAATTAGAGACTAACATTGGCTCCTTCTGGGGATGGATTTTTGCTATTAAACTCCAAGAACTGTTGACCATTGCCTTTCCTTTATCTCTGATTCATTGATTCCCCTGTGACTGTCTGTCTTTTATTCTCTGCATACTGTAAAAACAAGTCCATTGGGTATATGGAGTCTTTATTGAAAGGAAACCTATTGTACTAACTCTAACATGACAAGCCTTTAGATGAAATAGTGCTTCAAAAACCTTCCATTCACTGGGCCACCAAATATCTCAGTGTTGTCTAAATTCTGTAGGAGAAAAGTGGTATTGTTCATTACCTTAGTTATCCTGAAAGGACCATACCATAGATTATCGAACTTTCCATGTTTTGCTTTATCTTATCTCCTAGTGTCCCATATCAACACTAAATCCCCTTCATTGAAGACATCTTTCTTAGTTCCTTTATCAAATGTAGCCTTGATTTTGTTCTGATGAGCAACAACTTTCTGGTTAACCTATTCTCTGGCCTGCTGAACTTCAATGAGCTGAAAAATTCTCCTTTGGACGTCATTGGGTTCTTCCTGTTCTTCTTGCAAGAAATTCAAGACTTGTAGGCCCAATTGAGTTAGCAGGATAGCTTCTATTCCATATACCATCTAGAAGGGGGATGTCCCAATAGCTTTCTTGTTGCTGATGCGATCGGCCCAGAGAGCAAACTTTAACTTGGAATCCCATGCTTTTTTATTTTCTGCCAGCAACTTTTCGATAATCCTTACCAGTGTCTTATTGGAAGATTCAACCAATCCATTCCCCTGAGGGTAGTAGGGAGTAGAATGAACCAATTTGATATTGTATTTATTGCAGAATTCAAGCATGGAGTTTGAATTAAAAGCCTGTGCATTATCAGTGACCAATTTTTTAGGACAGCCAAACCTGGAAAAAATATATCCCTCTAGAAATTCCACGATTACCTTATCTGTAGTATTCCGAGTTGGAATTGCTTCTATCCACTTTGTAAAATGATAGGTAGCCATAAGAATCCATCTATGTTGTCCTGAGGAGGTGGGATTAATTTCCCCAATGAAATCTAATCCCCACTGTTGGAACGGTCCATGGGCAGTGATTGGTTTCAAAGGCAAAGATACAAGTTTATGCTTCCTGGCAAATTTCTGACAAGGTTCACACGCCCTAACCTGAGAAAAAATATCTGAGAATAGAACTAGCCATTAATAGCCTACTCTAAGAATTTTGAAGGCAGTATCCTTCCAATGATGATGACCTTTGCAGACACCGTGATGCAGATCTTGAAAGATTTGTTTAGGCTTCTTTTTGTCCACACACCTCAACAGAAAACCGTTGGGATCTTTCCAAAATAGGGTTTGATCGACAATACAATATTTTACAGCTCTCAACTTTAATGATCTGTATTTTGATTTATCCAACTATGGGGGACATTGAAAATTCAGCAGAAAAAATACGATGTCTTTGTACCATTCTGAAGAAACATACTTGTTGTTTATTTATAAATCAATTTCTTCAATTTGGACAGAAGAGTCCTGTGTCATGTCTGAAAGATGGTATAATCCAA
>JZKD02S1630104.1:55578-67008 GCA_000966675.3 Picea glauca
ACTGAAATGTCTCACGAAGGAGTATGATGATACATCTCTAATCTTTGTACCTTGTAGAAATTTTGTATGTACCATGAAAGTCTCTAAACAAGCAAAGAAAATGACCAAATATTTGCAATAGAGGGATCTATAGCTGAAATGGTTTTCTAGTTCCTAAGAAACACATTTGATGATTTCGACTCAAATCTTAAATAACATATGATAAACAACATCTTCTAAGGTAAATATCCGATACATATGTCAAATATTGGCACTAACATACAAGGGGTATAAAAATGTCATGAAAAAAATGATAGTTACAATATTTGGGGAAAATAGGGAGTTATTTTATTTGGAAACATGTATTGGCGGGAGGTATTAATAATAGATTTTTGGAGGAAGAGACAAAATTAGGGGTATTCTTTAATACCCCATGAACGCATGTGCTATGCCATAGGTTTATTGAGTGAACACAATGTGGGCCAATGCAACAACATACCTATGGAAGACATAGATACAACACTATATGTTACATGGCATGGACAAGCACAAGCCCTTCATTGACTTGCGACAAATGTTTTATTGTTACGTTTCCTCACTCTTACTTTAGACCATCACCTTATCCCATATACTATTGATTTTTAAACTGGGAGTAGTGATTTAGAGTAGAACTAAAGTCTGAAGATATAATTTTTGTCGTAACAAGTAATACACTTGATTTTGGCCATCAATATGCATGTTTCCATGGTCCTTATCCTTGGTGCCAACCTACACATGGATAATGGGGGCAAGGCACATCACTTGGTAGATTAGATTACAAAAGGCCATCAAAAGATCTAGGATAAGATTTTTTAGTGGTTGAGATTCCATCACAAGTCACACAAAGAAAAACTTGATAAGTACATGGTGAATCATTTCAAGGTTGACCCATGCCACTTAAAACCAAAGTGGATGAATTGAGCATATTGGAACAAGTGATGGACAAAAACAAGGGGAGTATGGTAATGCCATTACAAGAGGTTTCTACCATGCAATGCATATGAGAGTCACTCTATTCATTTAATAGGAAGATGATGATCAGTTATAGGTTGAGGGATCTTTCAACCAAGAAACTAATGAGGTAGAAAAAACATTATGCTCAAGAATGTAAGATAAGGATAGGAAGATAAAACATGTAGACGAGGGCTGAAAAGATTTGCCTTTACCAAGCAATGTTACAAAAAATTATATAGAATACAAGATTAACTTAAGGAGATGTGAAACACTACAATTTGGTAATGGAAAATCCTACAATAGATAAACTAAAGAAGCACGTTCAACCATGCTAAGTAGATTTATTAGAATGTAAGTGCCAAGAACCACATTGGAGCATGCAAGAGGACACCAATGACTAACCAACAATGACCAACATCAATTCCAATGAATGTCACACACCAACTTTGATCAACCAAGATAATGTAGCATGTAGGCTACAAAGTGGTCAAGGGTTGGATAGTGTTGGATGTGAACACACCCCAACTTTGTAGTCAATTCCCATAAACATCAAGGTAATCATGCAATGCAATTCAATTACCCATTTTTTACCATATCAAATACGTCAATAGAAGGGGCACTTGATCAAACTTGACCTTGTCAAGGGATCCCTCAACTATAAGTAGTGATAATCATTGCAACAAGAGAAGCGACAACCAAAAAATGAAGAGATTTTAACATCTGTACATGTAAGATCTACACAATTTTATATTTTATACAAAACTAATGAAATGGAGAAGAATATGTGTGTGTGTGTGTGTGTAACAACCCCAACGTTACGACTACAAGCGATGCAAGCAAGTGCAATTTTTTTTTTGTTTGAAGCAGGAAGGCAACAACGACAACAGCTAAACAACACAACTTGACGATGAACACAATGCACATAGATTAGGAAACATACAACAATGACTGGGCACACTAGCACATCATGCAACTAGACGAAACATGCGATAATCAATAGACAGATAAAAAAGACTACCCGCTCGACACAAGCAAGAAAACACCTACAAGATAAAGGACAACCTCAACAACCTGACACAGTGGCTTCGACAAACAGGATCTCGAAATCTCTACATCATACAAAACCCAATGCCTTAAGGCATTACAAAACCAAGTACCAACAACAATTACAATGAACAAACGGCCACATCAAGAAGCACAGACTTCGGCCAGGTTATCATTTGCCTCTATCCATCAGGGCACACAATGATTCCCTCATCAGGAATCATGTCGTCACAAGGTGATAAGCATGACAGTAACCCTGGTGCAACATAACATATCTAGACCTTTAACCCAAGCTAAAACCCTCGCGTTGGGAGACTGAAATATCCGTCAGTAAATACACGAAGACTATGCCCAAGCACCCAAGCAACCAGTCGACAAGATGCAAGGTGACAACACTCAAAACTAACTTGCGCAGCTAACCGAAGGATGTCCGGTTCCTGCAAGGCAAACATGTGTGGTGAAACAACTATGACCAACCACCATTTCAATTCGACTTAAGGCTCAAGGCACAAAGACCCAATTAACTGTTAAAATATTAATCGTTTGAGCTAAAAACTATTAATCCTTCAACCATTAATCTGGCACAAACTATTAAACTATTACTCCAATAAACCATTAACTTCTAAGTTAGAGACTCAAAAATCAAACACAAATAATGAACATTGAATCATTAACATAAGAATCATTGTTATAATCATTAATTAAGTATACCATAAAATAAAAATAATTAACATCGAATGAGTAACATAAGAATCATTATTATAATTATTAATTAATATGTTTTTCATATCTTCCATATAATCAAAACATATATTATTATTATATCATATTTATATGTATGTAGATATAGAGGATTCATTCATATATGTATATATTGATTTCTCCTCTTTATTAGTAATGAGTGAGGTAGTTGATATACTTTTAGTATTACAACTGTCGAGAAGAAGATACGATATATGTGTGTGTGTGTGTGTGTGTAAAGGAATGGATGCATTTAATTTTATTCCATCCTCAATTGAACCACTTATCGCTTTATTAGTCCCTACCGTAGGCATAGAGAGACTATAGCGATCGATAATTTGTTGACCTCATATTAGATTGTCCATTGACCATAAATATTTCCATATTATCTATTGTTGGAACCAAGGAACTGGAAACATCAATTTTTATATAATAAAAAGTACCGTATTTGTCATGATTTGATTGGACAATGGATTGGAGATCTTATTGTTGGCTTCGCTATTCCCAATGTTATATATGTTGTCATATCCAAAGTATTTGATCATATATGGTATTTTTGAATCATATATTTTCTTATGCATTGGTCGAAGGTGGATTAATGCTAGCATTAGTTCGAATGTTTGCCTTAGCATTTTCTCCTAGCTATAATACATTCTCTAGCATATTACTATGTGTGGTTTTTTCTTTATTCTTGTGTGCTTTGAGAGAACAGGCCTGCCATGCTGCATTTTTTTCTTAAATGTTTACACAGGGCTATGCTCTTCGACGGTTCTGACAGTCTTAAGTGTTTACCTAACAGGTCTGGTAGTCTTAAATGTTTATTTTACAGATGCGTTGCAATACAATTTCGTTCCATTTTTTTGATGGTGTTGTTTGTAGTGAAATTGTGCTGAATTGTTCTCCACCGACATCACTGGTTTAGTGGTCGATGTTTTTTCGCTGGTTCGTTCCATGATTCTTGTTCTTGTTTGATTCCACTTTGAAAAGTTGAGGTCCTGAAGTTGCAATTGGACCTCTTCGTGGTTGTTCACTAGTTTTTTGTTCTTCATTTGCAAGTTGTTGGACTTCTTGTTGCGGTTTGCGGTTTTTGGGGCTGAGCTCTTGTCATCCCTCATTGACAGGTAAGTTTATGTGCCATCGTTTTGTTGCTTATTTTCAATGGGGGGAGTCCCTGCTTCGAAATTCTATTGCAGACCATCTTTCTCTGTGCTCTTAATTTCTGTTTCTGGAAACCATGCGTCTTCATATGTCAGCTGCCACGTCCATATCTATTTCAAAAATTGCAATGCAGAGGGGTTTTCGAAAAGTGGTTCAGAGCTATCACAAGAGGGAACCATCCACCAAGGTGTAGACATAGGGAATGATTTTATTCTGTGGGTCAAAAAACTACATCCACTTGTTTCCTTTGTCCCGTCCTTTCTATTTTGCAGAAATTTTTTCTGGCTCTGAGAAGATTGTAGGATGCACACCATGAATAGGTTCAAATTGGTATTTCTACGGAGTAAATTTATGGTGTTATTTATTTGCGTTATTTCTTTTGTTTGGTTCACTTTCCAGTGTGGGTTTGTTTTCTTGTCATCTTCTATGGGGACTAGGGGGGATTGAAGTTGACAATAAGAAGGTTGAAAGATACATACGGGGATTGGTACCCAATTCTGCACTTGTAGTTTTCCTATTTTGCTTTCCTTTTTTTTTCCTACTTTTTTTCTTTTTTTCTCCTTTTCTCTATTTTCATGCAAACTGAAAGTATCTAAGAAAAAAATTCAAAATCACAGTTCAAAAGATGAAAGAAGTAATAGATGTTGAGTCATATGAAATAGATACACACTCCATTATACATGACAACATTGATGAGGTTTTGCATAGAAATGACCTTTTTAGATTCGATGCATTCTCATATATTGTAGGGGATTGCCTTTTCAATGCATTTCAGGTTCTACTGCATTTTTGTTATTTGTCAATCGACTTGTGCAATGGATTGATAGATTATTTCTTGGGTTTTTTTAAAAATGGCGACGCTAAGGCATTGGAGTCGTATGAATACGAACTGGAATTTGATTTTCTTCAGCAGTTGCATGGAATACATGATGTCACTACGTATTTTTCAAAGATGTGGTTGTCTGCATCTCCAATTCTGCCTGCACATGAGAGGGGACTTTGGGGAGATACATTTTGTATACGGTGGTTGTCTAACTGTCTCAATATATCAATTGCAATATGGTCATTGACAAAAAAAACAAGATATCTACTATTCAACAAAACTGTATCTGACAATCCATATTGCATCTTGTTCCATGATGCCAATGTTGTTAGTGGTCATTATGAACCACTACTATACAGAAAAATGTCCATATGCAATGTTGAAGGAGCTCATATTTACTTGTCCCTCATTTGCAAAGACCTTGAATCGCAGTGGAAACAGATTATGCATCGCATAGACTGCCATGGTTTACAGCTAGCAACAATTGTTGTGTCTAGCTGTAGAGATAGTCTGTTCAATGCAATTTGTTGTTTTGTAGCAACGGAGTTCGATGTGCAGTCGTTGCGGCTTTACACTATAAATTTCTTTTTCAATGCAATTATAGGCAGCAACCAACATGCGTTTAGGTGCTTGCATCAACACCTTTCACCATATCTCCTAGAAAATATGTCGGCAATTGGAAGTTGGCAAGAATACCTTGTAAACATGGTGTTGCCATATGAAAAAGGGAACATGGAGGGTTGTAGATTCTGTTTGCAATGGTTTTCTATCATAGTCAGAGTAAATATCCAGGTCTGGTTGGCCTTGCCAGATGGCACTGTCCATTCCTAGTCTATTGATTCAAATTACGATCAAACAATTGACATCCTCTCATTGAAAAAAGATACAACACATATCTATTATCAACCTTTGCTTGGACATATCACTGGTTCAGGGTTCAATGTCCATGCCACCCAAACCGCATTGAATCTGCATATGTGTGGCATGCTTTTTAGTGAGAATGAAACTCCTCTTGGTTGCGATATGGCCATACAAGGCTTGAACAAAAAATCCATGCATGAAATTCATCACAGTTGTGATGAGTCCATACAGGGCTTAAACAAAAAATGTAGAGTAATTTATCACAACTTGAAAAAGTTATGCATGAAATCCGTCCTAGTTGTGATGAGGCCATACAGGCCTTAAACAAAAAACATAGACTAATTTATCACAACCTGAATAAGAGTGAAATTCATCCCAGTTTCCATCAGGTCATTGTGCCCCTGGACAAGAAACGTAGAGTAAGTTACCACAACTTGAAAAAGGTCATGTGTGAGAGAAAAAAATACATTGTTACGCTTCCTTTTAGAGAGAAACTCACATATCACAATTTAAAGAAATTTGTGTGTGCACAACACAAAATAAATAGGTATGGTCACATATCCCAGAATGGTCATGCAATTGTCACATTTCGTGGGCTAGAAGTAACCCTATGCACTACTACCGATGAAAACTAGCAAACACTTTCTACCCATACTTTCCTGCGAAAGAAAAATGCAAGACATACCTACATGAAACAAATTAAAGACACTCCTTCCATTGCATGTGCAATTTGTGAACAATTGAATTTCTCAAAAAACAGTAAGTCTTTCATGCCTGATTTGCAAGAAGAATATCTCCGCTTGACAATGCACAATAAACCATTTTCCAGTGGAAAAATTTGTCTTCTATGCAAACGGTCTCTTGAAAATGGAAAACTACCACAATTTGCAACCCCTGACCAAATAAGATGTAATACACCACTACCAGATGTAAGTGCACTTACAAAACTTGAGGAGAGACTTGTGTCTTTGCAAATTACATTTGCACAAATCAGGCCCTGGGGCTATAAACGACCCAATATGGGCTTAACATGATCAATTATTAATGTTCCTGTTCAGTTAGATGTTGTGCAAAAATCCTTGCCATAATTCATTAACGATACAATGACAATTGTTGTGGCTCTAAAAATATGCTTGCGATACAAAAATTCCTATCAGACAGGCAAAGTGTGTGTGCATGCTGTTATGAAAGCATTAAAGGAATTATGTTCCAGGGCCATGTACAAAGCACATAACATTTGTATAAATGAGAACTGGAACAGTGTTCTTACAGAAGAGGATGCCAACTTTGCAGAGACTCTCGAAAATGCTAGTGAATTTGATACAAGTGATGAATCAGAGAATGAAACACCTGTAGAGACATTAGTGCATGGATTCATTGATTCACAGTGCATTCGTGACTTACAAGACAAGATTGTCGAAATTGCACCTACTGAGGGGCAGCGTCCACTTGGAATATTCAAGGACAAATTCGCTGAGGAAATGAACTTCCCAACACTCTTCTATGGAGATCCACGTGCCACTGAAATTACAAAATGATTCAGTTATCATAAAATAGTTTGATGGGAGCTGCTACATTCAAGCGGTGACTTCTCCTGTCACATAACAAATTTGTTTTTCAAAACAATGCGCATAATAATAGAGAATGTTCTCGCCTGCATGTGGGTCCGAATAAGAAAATGCTAGTTACAAGGAAAAAAGTTGTTGGCCAAGGATGTCAAGTACAAAGTAAACCTAGAAAAAATTCTGAAATCTGATATTGGAAACATAGATTTCAAAAACATTCTCACCTCTCCTCACTATTTGCAACAAAACAAAAAAACTATTTTTGCAATGATCCAACAACTGGGCCCACCAACATTTTTCATCACATTTACAAGTGCAGAGCATTGCTGGGAACCATTGGTAGCTATTGTATCTAACCTGCATAGGAACAAGAAACGTAAAAAACAAACCGATACACTGGAAAATAATGACATTGACTACCTCATAAGAAAAGACCCAGCGACATGTACTCGCTACTATAAACATAGAATAAATTCTTTGAGACAATTGATATGCCATGATGAAACATTTTTCGGAAAAATATCGGACTACTTTTTTGTGACTGATTTCCAGAATAGGGGAAATGAATATGACCATGCACTATTGTGGATAGAGGGTGCACCATTCTATGGAGTTGACAACAATTCAGAGATCAAGAAATTTGTGGAGAAATACATAACATGCAACATAGATCATTTGGATCCAGAACTTGCCAAAGTTCATAGACATTACCATACAAGAAGTTTTAGAAAACGAAAAAACTTGCATTGCAGATACAACTTTCCCGTGCCACCAATGAGAGCTACAAGAATCATAGAGCCACTTAGTTTAGAGGACAATGTTGTTGTTGAGAAATCTAAATCCTTGCTTTCATTTCTAGAACAAGGAGAATTTTATGAGATGATGAGCTTCGATGCCTTCTTGATAGAGATAAATCTATCAGAAGATGAGTACATCCAAGCCATACAATGTACACTTAAACAACCAACAGTTTTCCTTAAATGAAAAACTTTCCCATATTTGGAACAACAATTTCTCCAAGGACATCCCAGTTATATGGAAAGAAAATACAGATGCCCAGTATGTGCTCAATGCATCTGTTGCAGCATCGTACTGTACCTTGTATATGATAAAGGTTGACAAATCTATGACGAGTGCATTCAGAAGAATAAGAAAAGAACATGAAAGAAGTCATATTGATGCCATACAAATGATACACATACTTGGAAATACATTTCTTAATCTTCAACAAATGTCTGCTCAGCAAGCAGTTCACATTGCACTTTCTCTGCTCCTCACTTGTAGTTTAAGAAAATATGTCTTCATAAACACATCTCCACTTGAGAAACGTACATTTTTTCTTAAACCACCGGTTTTGCTAGAACAAGAGCCTGACAATTCAAAAGGCGTGTTATGTCGCTCTATTGTTGATTATTACCTCCAACGTCCATCTCCTATTAGGCATATCTGCTTAGCAGAATTCGTATCACATTACAAAAAAAATGGTGCACCCATATCAAAAAGAAAAAAACCCTCTGTGATACGGTTTGTCAAATACAATAAACATTCTGACTATGAAAACTATTGTAGAGAAAAATTGTTGTTGTATGTTCTGTTCGATGAAAACGAAGAGACATTAAAACATAACTTCTCTACATAAGAGGCTGCGTATGTTGCCTCTGAGACTATAGTGCACATCAATGAAGCTATATTTACCTACAATGTTAATCCAACATGGGGTGATCTAGAAATTGCAGTTAATGAGCTAGAAAACCCTGACAATCCTGATGAGATATTCACAAACTGAAAAACAACTAGAACTCCTTGTGATTCCTATGACTTACAAGCCGATTTGCCTCATCCTCCAGCTGGTGGAAGTGAAAAACATATCAATCCTGGTTTTCAAGTCACAAAATATCCTTTCCTAATTGAAAATAATGAATACCACAAAATAAGACTTCTGTTGAATCGATAACAACAAACAATTCTAAAGTACATTGCTCTTAAAAAACACTTGAACATGGACACACCTATGCACTTGTTCCTTACAGGCGGAGAAGGAACAGGCAAGACATTCACAGCGAAAGAATTGTTCAAATGCTTATACGAATCTATGATTCAAACAATTCTTCTGATCCTATGAAACCAAAGGGCCTAATAGTTGCATACACAGGAAAAGTTGCATATGATGCAGGTGGAACAACAGTCCACTCTGCATTTTTAATGCCTTTTAACAAGTCACAGTTTCAACAAGCATTTGTTATCTAAACACTAGTTTAAACTTGCATTTTCAGCCCTCTTTCATTTAATGATAACTTGTTTTAAGGGTTGTTATATTTTTCCTGTTGTAACTTAGTTAATATCATTTATTGGCTTGGAAAGGAATGGCAATGGCATGGCATTACAATGGCATGGAAATGTTTCTTTCTTTGCTATTCTTGTTTCATTGCAATCCCCTTTTTTATTTGACTTTTTCCTTGCATAAGTTTATGCATGGCATGGCATGGCATGACATGGCTTGGCAAGGCATGGAAATGATGTCTTCAATATTCTAGGGCTATTATGTGCCATGGCAATTATGTCTTTAATATTATAGGTCTTGATGTCTTGAATATTCTAGGGTTGTTATGTGCCATCTTGGGAAGCTACATGACAATGGCATGGCTTGGCAAGGCATGACAATGGCATGGCTTGGCAAGGCATGACAATGTCATGGCATGGAAATGGCATGTCGTGGCATGGCTTGGCAAGCATAACAATGATGTATTGAATATTGTAGGGTTGTTATGTTTCATCTTGCATTTCATCAAGCATTTGTTATCTAAACCCTAGTTTAGGATTTCATTTTCAGCCCCCTTTCATTTAATGATTACTTGTGTTAAGGGTTGTTATATTTATCTTGTTGTAACTAAGTTAATATCATTTATTGGCTTGGTGAGGCATGGAAATGTTATGGCATGACAATGGAAAGTTATATTTATTGTTATATAAGTTAAAATGGGAAACTACATGACAAGGCATGGGAATCTACATGACAATGGCATCGCATGGCATGGCTTGGAAAGGCATGACAATGGCATGACATGGCAATGAAATGGAAATGGAATGGCATGGAAACAACATTCCAATGGAATTCCATGACATGTATTGGCAAGGCATAGCATTGGCATGGAAATGGTATAATATGGCAAGGCATGGCATGGAAAGGTTTTGACAATGGTGTGGAAATAGAAATGGCATGCCATGGAATGACTTGGCAATGAATGACAATGGCATGGCATGGCATCAACATGTTTATGGGATTGGGTTTGGGAGGGTCCTTTGTTTCCTTGTGTGCTCTAACCCAAAAGTTGGGTAGGAATGTGCAATAAACTCACATAGATGGTGAAGGGAAAAGAATAATGGTTTTAAGTCTCCTTGGAGGAATTTTGGTATCATAGCATTACTTTCTATGGTGTGTCATGAAATGTAACCTAAACACATTTATTTGTAGGTGGAAAATGATACCCATTCTAAGATCTAGTTTTCATGTGAACTCTCTCATTCTATTGATCAAAATCAATAAGTTTAGTGGAAATCATGGAAGACTAAATAAATGTTATTAATAATTGATGGGTTTAACAAAATTTACATATACCCACTACACAATCTAAACAAACATGTGTATCAATGAGTCCTTGACTAGTCTTTTTGGCATTTATGACAGGTTACACATAAATCAAATGATTTTATTTATGTCATGCATAGAAAGAGGGGAATAATGTGTGTGCCCTAGAAAATAACATTGAGCTGAAATTGTTAAGTGATTTACAATTATGTAGAAGATAAATGAGAAAATTTATTTCTATAATAAATTATTGTAATATGTCATTTTTTAGGTCATAATATTTTCAAGTGACCAATATTTGACTGTGGATTGTCATTGGATTTAGATGGAGATAATTCAAGAGGTAGTCCATATTGTTGGTTGTGAGTTAGAATATGGATATCCACAACATTCATGCAAATAATTCTGAAGGAATGATCTATCGATGATGTAGATATACATGGTTGATTAGCAAGCAATGCTACTTCAGAACAATTAATTCTTATGGATTTATCACTTAGCAATATTTTCCACCATAAGCTATTCCTTAATGTGTATTTATAATCACTTTAGAAACAAATCAAGGGATTAATGCACTTAAAATTCATACACTTTTGAATTCAAACACTTTGAAATTCATATATTCATCAACATCAAATGTAGAAACAATGAGATTCATTAAAAACGTGCGATGATATATA
>JZKD02S1630104.1:67065-82315 GCA_000966675.3 Picea glauca
GTACATTTTTTACAAAATGGAAACTCGTGCCCAATATACAAAGCGACAACAAGTGTCTTAACATAATAAACATTTATATCGTGGCCTAGCTACAAAATGGCAATAGTTGGTCAATGATTGACCATTTCCACCCTCGCCACCCTCGAGAGCATCCTGGAAATATATATTTCTTCTCTTGCTTGAGGATGCACCTCGAGAGGTTCTAGGCCTGGGCGTGCTTCAACGCTATGGAGACTACACACAGAATAAACAATGTTATAAGTTTTTTTCATCAATGAATTAATAGACATACAAATTGATACTTTGTAATTTAACCTAAGACAACTCATTGCATATAAAACTATCAATTGTGAGGGTGTTACCCTCCCTTGTGACCCCAATATCTCTGTAATGCCACCCTACATCATTTACAAGGATCAAGTCAAGAAAATTATACAAATATGTGTAAAAACAAATTCATGAAACATAAAAAAATTATCATCAATGCATTATCTCACCGTGAATATCTCGGGCATCGATGGAGACTCACTGGTAGATGGAGCACTAGGTTGTACAACCTGCTCTGAGACAACCTCTATTGTAGTAGTCTCTGTCGATGGGGCCGAAAGTGGTGGTGGGTGGCATACAAGTGGGATGTGATGGACCCTCACATGATGTACAAGTGATTCCAAAACCCTAGGCCCGGAGAAAGGAAACCCAGAAGCAATGCCCAAGTGTTGAGGGGGTGCAATACTAATGTACCTAGCAAATATATCGGCAGCCTGCATACATATGAATAAAATTGAATTATTAGTACCAAATTGTAAAATTCAAAAACATAAACACAAACAATTTGAGAATTATATGATATTTAACTTTACACATGATACTTGTGACGCTGGTGACTTGTCTGTTAGAATATAATGGATGTGCTTGTTTTACCATTGAAAATATCGCTATTGTCACCCAACCATAGGCAGGAGCCACCCTACAAGCACCTTAACCTTGATATAGAATCACTTCGGAAGAAAACCCTAGGCTAGATAGCCAAACACAGGGTAGCACTCCTTTCCCCAAGGATAACGCACCAACAAGAGTTGATCAGATAGTCCAAACCCTAACCAAGAGATAGTCCAAGCCAAATGTGATCTGCTAGCTGCAACAACTGCAATGGCAACTCTCCTCAAACCTGCGCACAAAATTGGGCACTGTAGTGCGCACAAGTGTTGCTTTGCAATTCTGAGACTGCCTGCCAGAATGAAGACAGGCCTCCTATATTTATATTGATTCTAGCTAACTACCTGGGCCGACTTCTCATTCTGGGTATCTGTCTGTTCAATATATATTATTTCTTCCTGTCGACTTCTTCTCTTGGTGGCTAATAACCTAATACAATTTATCTTCTTGAGCTGAAATTTCTTCTAGGGTTATTAGCCAACTCATTAGGGTTTCTTCTTGCTTCCCAGAATATTTTATTCTCGTCAGGTTTACATGTGGAGGTAAATACCTCCCGCAACTACCATAATATCAACACTCCCTCCTAGCTAGGGAGGTATTATAGGTAATGGTCTTGAGCAAAAACATACCATTCACCCAATAGCATCAACATACTTGTATAGACTATCTCATGACTAGATCATGAGCACCATCATTACCATTAGTGTCATCAGATGCACCATCTCTCGGAACCATACTCTATCTAAGTAATCAGACATGATGCTCACTCCATAGAGTGACACAAGAACCATGCTTCTAATCTAGAAGAATAAATGTATTGAACCATTTTCTGTCTTGGGAAATCTTTGTTCATTGATCATTCATCTAGCTGATAATCATTTTCAACATTGTTGATAGTCTTCAAGGCAATCAGAATAATATCATTCAATAGAACACAACTGTGTCTATCCATAGTAGTACACAACTACAATCCAGTGGTACACTACCACACCAAGTAGCACACAGGTACTTGATCAGTGATGTATAGTCACAAACAGTGGAACACATCCACCATAATAGTATACATCTATTGTTCTAGAGACATACAGTCTTCATAACAATCATCTGATATCAACCTGCATAGAAACAATGTTATGATATAAACTGAATCATCTGGGACATTCTTCCACTCACATTTGTGAGATCTTGGAAGAGCATCTACCCCGAGAAGGTAAAACATCAATGATGAGCTATATGGACTATTCTTCTCAAGCAATGAAGAATAATTGTCCTGATTTCTGAGCCTGGACCATTCCCCACCATGGGCCATTCTTCCAACACTAGACAAAGTGTAACCTAGAGAGAATGAGTCTTCCCTAAGGAATGTCTATCCCTAATTGTTGAACTTGGACCATTCCCCACCCTGGGCCATTCCTCCGACACTAAACAAAGTACAACTTGGAGAGAATGAATCTACCCTAAGGAATGACTGTCTGAACCATTTCCCATGTTAACCACAAAAAGGAAATGTCTGTCCTTCACCAACCTCCAAAACGGACCACTCCCCATGTTAACCACAATGGGAAGTTGTTGTGCGGTGACATGGGCCAGTATTCTTGAGTAACCCTCAAGAAGAGAGACCGCCCTAGACCACTCCCCATGTTAACCACAATGGGAAGTCATTGTCTATGGTACATCAACAATCTGGACCATTTTTCGAACTGGAAAATGTATGTCCGTCAGAAATCTCAATCCACTTTCCGAACTGGAAAGAATCTTCTCATCATATCCATCAATCAATAATACATCAATGATCCCTCCCAACTTGGGAGTCATCTCTTCCTTTTTCAATAAGGAAGTCGTCTCCACAAGCTCCAGCTTGAGTAGGCAAACTCTTTCATCTTGAATAGAAGCTTTATCAAAATGTCTGTTTATCTGCTCATCTATGGAGATATGTATTGGAGAACCACTTTCTCCTTTCTGGACTTCATCATAGATAATGTAATGCTTGATTTCAAATGTACTTTGGTCTGGAACACTGGTCTTCTCTAATAGATTCATGTAGCTCTGATCAATAAAGTATATCATTGTTGGAAAACTGGAACATATCCATGTGGCACTTCTTATGTCATCATGAGATCTGATCTTCTGAGTAATAATCTTGATACAATATCTATGTTATAGAAAATCTTCACCACGCTTCTGCTGTGCATTGGAGGTTCTCTACCAAGTTGTCTTTTTCCATCTGCATACAAGGGTCTCTATCTGGTATACCTCAAAGCCTTGAGGTTTCTCTTCATACACTCTTTGTTCAATTGCTTTGGAGAACATTATTTGCATCCATCTGATGTAGAACTCCAACCCATGGATATTGCGGATGATATAAAGACTCATGTAGAGGTATGTCTGGTTTACTGGAACAAGTAATCATCATAGTATTCTCCCTCCATCTGAGAGAACCTCTAGTTCTGGATCTTGCAATGCTTGCATATATATAAATTGTTCTTCATCACAACTTCCAGTTCCTCTGCTTGATTTCTTTTAGTGAGTTCATATCAGGATAGTAATCTTGTGATTCTTAATGAATGGTTGTTCTAGCTTCTCTTTCTTTCTTGGAATCTTCATGTTCTTCCTAATGTTTTTCTTTAGCTCTTGGGTCCATGGAGTTTCTTATAGATTCCATGCCCTAAAGATTCCACTTCTTTCTTTCATTATAGAGTCATGGATGTGGATGGACAACCAGGGATACTTTAAGGCTTCTCTTCGAAGAAGACTTCTTCTGAGGTTGAACTTAACACGTATTGTCTTTCATGGTTGCTACCATGGATATATACTTCATCATCTTCAATGAATCATAGGATTAGCTCCCTCCCAATCCTTGCTTCATGTATGAGTGCATATAATCGGATTCCTCCGTCTAATAGAGTCCACACTTCTATTTGCATCCTTATTTTCTTCTGCAATATATAATCGGCTCCCTCCGTCTAACAGAGTCCAGGCTTCCATCTTTTTGTCTTCTGAAAAACGTCACAAGTCTTTCTCCAATTTTCTCTTGATTGTTGACTTCTTTCTGTCTTTGCTTCTTCTAAGTCTCTTCATGATTGATTCTGATTTCGGCTTATCTTGTAATAGCTTCCACATGATTTATTTGATGTATCCTTTCATGTGTATTATCTGACTTGTATAATGATAACAATCCTTATCTTGTTGTTCTTCCATAAGTATAGTTATTCTTGGAACAAATTATCTTTTAGGAGATAGATATACAAGATATGTACAGAAGCTATGCAAAATGGATATGTACAAGAAATGAGAAGAGTATTCTTACCTTCAAAAGAAGAAGTCTCTTTCATCTTACGTAGTCTTCTTTGTAGGTTCATTTTCTTTGGAAACTGATGCTTCGTGTTTCTCCTTCCTTTTCTTTAGCTCGGGACAATGACTCTTGTAGTGACCATACTTTCGATAGTTGAAGCATTGTAATTATGAAATATCTTTCTCTTGATTTGTCTTCCTCTTTGAACCAAACTTCCTTTTGTTTATGAAATTCTTGAATCTTGCTGTGAAGGCTTGATCATCGTACTTCTTTTGGGGTTTCTTTTTTGCACTGATCTTGGATTCTTCTTGAGCACAGCAAGTCCAAAGTTCTTCAAATGTAGGATACTCCTTTCTTGTGCTCATGCTTGCGGCAAATGCATCCCACGTCTTTGGAAGACCATTGAGTACTATGTTTACCAATTCCTTCTCTGAAATGATTTCTCAATAGCTTGTAGTTGATCTCTTAACTGAGATATTCTCACAAAGTATGATGTTATGTTGTCATCGTCATTCATCTTCATGTCACATAACTCATTCTTCAGACTCATTATTTGGCCAATGTTTCTGATTGAGAAGAGGTTTGTTAGGGCATCGTACATATTCTTCGATGAGTCAAGATGGGATATGTAGGGTATCAAGTGGTCTTTTATAGATTCCACTATGATACTCATAGTATTGATGTCACCATCTCTTAACTTCTCCATAATTGCAACGTTCTGCGGTTCCTTCTCTTTTCCTTCTTCAAACTCTGGCTTCACGGTCTTTCCTTTCATGATATCCAACACTTTATTCTTGTCAAGGATGAGGTCAATTCTTGTCTTCCACGCTCTGAAGTTAGAAGCTCCATCTAACTTGTTTTCTGACTTCATAGAGTAAGTCATGGCTGCTTTGACTTGGTCAACCCTAGATCTGTCCAAAAACTCAAACTTGACGTCTTGGCTTGCTGAGAGTATCAGGAGATGTGCTAGGCTAGGGCGCACTGATCTATCCGGAAATTAGGTCAATCTCTTCACTTAAGGTGCCTCAACAAGAGGATTAGGGTTTCTGCAACTCTACCTACTAGTAACCCTAGCAACAGTGCTATGGTGACTGCTCCTGCTAGAAACCCTAGTGGCAGTTCTTCAACGAGCTTGATATCCTTAAGACTATGTTTCCTTCCAGCGGTTAGACTGAATGAAGGAGGTGTGGGCCCATAACCTGTTAGAATATAATGGATGTGTTCGTTTTACCATTGATAATATCGCTATTGTCACCCAACCATAGGCCGAAGCCACCCTCTGAGCACCTTAACCTTGACAAAGAATCACTCCGGAAGAAAACCCTAGGCTAGCTATCCAAACAAAGGGTAGCGCTCATTTCCCCAAGGATAGTGCACCAACAAGAGCTGATTAGATAGTCCAAACCCTAACCAAGAGATAGTCCAATCCAAACGTGATCTGCTAGTTGCAACAACTGCAATGGCATATCTCCTCAAATATGAACACAAAACCGGGCACTGCAGTGCGTAGAAGTGTTGCTCTACAATTCTGAGACTGCCTACCAGAATGAAGACTGGCCTCTTGTATTTATACTAATTCTAGCTAACTGCCTGGGCCGACTTCTCATTCTGGGTATCTGTCTGTTCAGTATATATTATTTCTTCTGGCCGACTTCTTCTCTTGGAGGCTAATAACCTAATACAAGTTATCTTCTTGAGCTAACATGTCTTCTAGGGTTATTAGCCAACTCATTAGGGTTTCTTCTTGCTTCCCAGAATATTCTATACTCATCAGGTTTACACGTGGAGGTAAATACCTCTAGCATCTACCATAATATCAACATTGTCCATCCCAGATGGACAATCCCTAGCATCGCCTGGTGCCAAATCTTGTAGAAACATGAGAACACATAAGAAAATTGAGGATCTCATAAAATAAAGAAATGACTATGTTGAATCTATCAAATGTGATACATACCTGTGTGTACGATGAACCCAATAAACATGCTACCTCTACTAATGCATCAGTGGTGGGCATTGATGCATCCATATGCGTAGAGGGTTTGTTGTTGAGACGCAACAACTACAAAACAACATACAATCAATAATCGATATAAATACACAAAATACAAATAAATATATAACGATAAAGAACACAGAGAGGGTTAAGATAATAACCTCCTCCATGAAGCTATGTTGTCCATTGAGCTCTATAGGCCCATAGCATGTCTTCCCATAGCTCAAGAATCTACGAGGTTCACATGGACGACTACGATGTCCATGTGCCCTCTCCTCACTGTAATCTCTTGTGCATGTTGACGCTCCAACCCCTCTATCAATGTCACCGATAGACACCTCCTTCTGAGATAGTGCAACAAAGCTACCATGTTGCACTAGGCTATGAGTCAATGATTAGATGGCTAGTTGTACATGTTGAAAGTTCTCGGCAACATGAGGATGCTGGGTAGGAGGGTCAGGCCTTCTCCTAGGGGGACAGGGACCTAACACGGGGTCACGCCTGTAATGCTCTCAGTCCTGTGTGGACCCTCGACCCACCCCATGGAAGTCACCGATGTCAAAGTAGTTGACATGATTACCCATAATTTCCTCAAAAAATAGAAGGGCATCTCCATGTTATTGCCGGGAGGTTTATCAAAAAACATATACCACCTATCCATCAAGTTTTGACTAATCTAGGGATGGATGCACCAGTCAATGGAGATGTATTTCTTGGTCACTGGTAGTTCTTGTCCATTTCTAGGATCCCTAAAAATAGACAATATTTTTTGTTTTGAAATGCCCAGTTCTTTGACTTAGTTTTTGTCCAAACCGGTGTTATAGTACAAATACATTTGTGCCCTATAATTAGAAATAGAGGTCAATTTCCCTTGGGCACTTGCAATGGACTGTACTATGATGTCCAAAGAAGTGGCCAAGGAGACTCTGCTAGGATCTCTAGTCTCCCTTAATTGTTCTTCAAGGGTTCGTAATATAACCAACCCCTCATCAATTTCAGTGTTTGCATTGTGTGTTGGTGGTGGGTTGGGGTTTTGATCTTCTTGGTTTTCTTCTAAGCGGTTTAAATTGTCTTGGGGTTCCATTGTATTATATATGTTGCAATTTAAAAGCCATGGCATGTAAATTAGGTTCTTTTTTTATTTGAAATATAAAATTACATTTTTTTTTTATTTAGGTTATTGGGAGAAAAATATTAAATTGGATTAAAATTAAGAAAAATGTAACATACCTAGACACGGTGCCCCCCTCCTCCCTTTATTCCTCCTCTCTAGATCCGCTATATTTTCCCAATGAGAGAAGCGTGAGTGTTATTTGTGTACAATGGGCACAAATCATGCTCCAGCCCTTTAAATAATTTTATCAGTAAGAACGTGTGTGCGTTCTTAGGACCATGCACACATTCTTAAGATTGTGCATGCGTTCCTGCCACTAAAACTACGTGTCAACCCACATGGAGGTTCGACCAGATCCAAACCTATAGGTTTAGGAATGCATGTGTGTTCCTAAGAATGCTCACACGTTCCTCTGAGTACACATTCTTACTCATGCCCTTGCCACCTTTTCGGCCAGGAACTTCTTGCACTCACTCTAAAGTACAATCACACATTGTCCACAAGATAATACAAAGATTTTCTCTGGGAATCCCTTACAAGAGAAAACACAGCTAGAAGTTGAGGTTTCTCTGCTCTCTTTTGTGGTATGGAAGCAATGTAAGTACAAAGGAGAAGGCACTCTCTATGGAGTGACTTGAGACCTATGGCCTGTTAGGTAGCTACATAACATTAACCCCCTATGTTATGCTCTCTAATTTTATGACTCCCATTTGTTCTACTTTGCTATAGAACAAAATACAATAGCATATAATTGAACCCCTTCTCCTCCTAGTGGCTCGATGTTTAACATAGCTCAATATCCATCTAGGGGTAGGTTTTTTACTTCCTCAACCCTCAACTATGATAGAGTTTTGAACCTTCTAGAATCTTCTTGAGATCACATATGTGGCTAGCCCCATATGCATGAGTAACGAGGGCTGATGTGACTTCCTCTTGTACCATGGTGGTTAGCATGGTAGGTCAACTTGCGGGAGGCATAACTTTTCCATACGAGCTTTGATTGACGCACGATCTGCGTCATTGGAAAAGTATCAGAGTGTAGAGCACTGTCATGGGGGTGGGTGTAAGTTTCAAACACTAGAACCCCCCAAAATGTCTTTTTATGCCTCAAATGGCTTTAGAAGGTTCCAGACCCCAATTTTCCAAACTAAAACCTGCCACTGAAATGGCCTTGCAAGTTGATTCCTCCAAATTTTTCCACTCTAAAAATATCAAGGTAGATGAAAAATAATATAATGATCCAATCCATATCATTTATAATGTAGAGATAAAAAATATAAATAAATATAATAATTTAATAATTATAATATGGTAGGTTCAATCAACTTGAATAATAATAATAAATTAAATAAACAAACAAATAATTAATAAGTCATGGGAAATAAATTCAAATAAAAAACATAAACAATTTAGAAATACTATGTTAATAATATAGTTCAAATACTAAATTCTTAACATAAAAAGGATATGGAAGGGAGTATATATATATATGAAATACAAAAATGCCTAATGAAAGAAAGGAAGGAAGATTAATTTTTAAAAATAAATAAGATTAAAATTAAGGTTAGAATAAGGGTCTTAAAGGGGAGAGGATTAAATAAATAAAAGAAAATTTAATATGGAGAGTTTGGATAAGAATAAGATAATGAAAAAGGATGTTAGAATTAATAATGAAGAAATGATAAGAGAGGATAGTCTTATTGATATTGATGAAGTTTGTAGATTATTGGTTTCTAAGAATAGCTAAGTATATAATCATTTTCTTGATTAAAATATTTAGGATGTTTATTTATTTTAAGAGTTTATGTGATGATGTGATATCAGTAATGAGGGGAAAATGTCAAGATTTTGGTTTGATTAAAACAAATTGAATGCTTACTATTATGAGATTGTTTGGTGATTATAGATTTAGACCTAGATGTTTATGAAAAATGTCAATGATATGTTCTTTGAGGCAAGTTTGGACTAATCGACAAGTTTGACCAATGTAGAATTTTCCACAAGAGCGGGGAATTTGATAGATGCGTTGAGAGAGAAATGGGTTAAGTCTATCTTTGGCACTTCTAAATAATTGTTCTAGGATTTTGTGAGGCTTGAAGAGAGCTTTAATATTCTTTTGGCTGGGACATTGGATAATTGGTCAATGATGCCATGAATGTAAGGGAGATAAATTTTACCTCGAAAAGGAGAAGTAGATTTGGTCTTCTTGGTTTTAGGTTGGAGGACAACCTGAAAAGTTTTGTTGATATGGGATAGAGAGTAATTGTTTGATTGAAATGCTCTAGTGAGGTGGGTTCGTTCTTTGTTAAGGAATTGGGGGGAAGGTATTCAAATGGCTCTAGAAACGAGAGTTTTTAGGACCACATATATTTTAGCAAAGTGGTAGTGGGGTTGGGCATGGAGGTATCTATCAGTATCTTTTGGTTTTCTTCTAGCACATATCACTTTGTGTTGCGAAATGCGAAGGTGGAGGCAAAAACAAATGTTTGGTGATGATGAGCCATTAATATTACTAGAAACACAGATAAGATGATGAAGAGGCATTTGATTAAGATTTTTGTGTGTGTATGTTTGGTCAATCTACACAAGTGCTTGCTACCTCCCAATTGAGTAGTATGTCTCTACCTTTGTGAGGGGAGGGGAGCCAGTAAGTGTGCATCCTAATTTTTAGATTATACAACATTTACATGAAGTCACTTTAGACTTCTAAATTTTTACCGCATATGAAATCCCTGCTATCCAAAATAACTCATTGTAAACCCCAAACCAATAATTGACAATTAAATACAATAATAATTGATCGATATACTTTCTCGTGAAATAAATTTTACTTAAAATAAAATTTATAATTTCAAAATATTAATTTTATTTTACAATAATAATATCACATTCACATACACATAAAACACTTTTATAAATAACTATTTACACAGATTTTCAAATAATAATTATAAATTCATTCAAAATTGAATTCCACCTACGCAACTATTTAACCCTGCTCAACTTACGAGGCTAATTATTTGTCCCCTATGCCTTCCATATGCATCTCACATTATAACGAGTTCAAACCAAGTCGGTGGGTATCATTTACATGGAATTTAGTCTAATAATTGAAGGCTCCAAAGCGAAGAGCCATCATGCTTTTGATTCTTTCTTGGCGTGGGGGCCACATGATGATACTTACGAAATTATTTGAGGGTGGTTGGTGAAGAAAGCAAAGACCCACCAGAGCCAACGAGTTGGAAGCTGCACTAGAGAGTGACAATTGACATATTAAGTGGGCTACACATATTTGTTGGCATCCTTCAAATTCAAATTTAAAAAGGAAAACGTCATTCAAGGACGTATACGCTTCTAGGTGGGCCGAAATGTAATGTAGAGGTTTGTTCTCACCCATTACACATTATTCAAAAAAGAAAAAGTTGTTTAGGGATGTGACATGGGCAACTTCTTTGATAAGTCATTTTCAAAAGCGAAGAAAATGGAATCAATGGATAGGAATACCGTATACAGAGTAAGAATGGCATTGTTGATGGCACTAGTAAAGCAAAGAATTTAAAAAATAAAAATAAAAATTGGATAGAAAATCATGATTATACGATAAAGGAATTGAACAAAAATCAATATCATATCATGTGTATTTATATTGGGAGATCTGGAAGGTCAAAAAGGAAGAATTTGAGCTGGGAGATATGGTTCTTAAGTGGGATGTGCCCAGGCAAGACAAAGGCAAACACAGCAAGTTTGAAGCCCTCTGGATTGGGCCCTTCAAAATCTCTGAAGTATTTTCAAACAATACTTATAGGTTGCAAGATTTGGGGGGCGAAGAAGTTTTTAATGGCCCAATGAATGGGCATTTCCTGAAGAAATGTTTTGTTTGAACCTTAGACGGCTCCTCTGTTTTTGTAAATATTGTTTTTCTTGTTTTTGTTTTCGGTTTCAATAAGGGACTCCATATCCCAGCAGCAAGGCACTGAAGCTGCAAAAGAGTTCTCAACATCCCACAGGGGGCATGTCGTCTCCCATGGAGCCTAATGTTAACACCAATTCTTGTTATGGGGTGTTTTCTCTCCAGTTTTGAGCCTGTGGTTCAAAATGTGAGAAATGGGGTGTAGAAACTCATCAGATGCATTTTATTTAAAGGCCACAGCCATGGGCGCCGAAGCATAAGCTCAGAAAATATTGTTTCGGGCTTAAAATGCTTGTAGGCTGGCATTTTTGTTTTCAATGGCTAGGATCTGGCATCAGTGTAGGGATCAAAGGTCATTGAGTGTTTGGGGCCATCATGTTACCCGAGATTTAGCGCAGTGGCAGCTTGTCGACGTTTCGGGGATCGCGAGTTGGGAGGACAAGGTTTTTCCTTGTTATTTGAAGCCCCAAAGCGCGAAAAGAAAAAGCCCCCAGAAGGTTGGGCCCACAGTCCTATCGCTCGGTCATTGGGCTAGAAATAGCGCCTTTCAGGAGAGACAAAGTAAAAGCGTTGACGGGATCAGATCCATTTATCCAAGAGACAGGTGGTGAAAGATTAAGCGTCGTCAGGGTTTCGGCATTCAGGATCTCAAAGGAGAGTTACCAAGAAAATATCGTGAAGTCCCAATTCATGATAAGAACATCAAGACCGTCAATCAAAGAGATCTCAGCCATCCAATTCAGCAGGGACATGTGGTGCACGAATAAACACCGTCGTGGTTTCGGCTATCAGAATTTTGATGATAGGGGGTATCTCGTCCATTGCATTCCAAAACCCTGAAATGCGAAAGGTTAAAGTCCTAGGGGTTAGGCCCACGGTCCTAGAGCCAAGTCACGTCAAGCGAGCTAGAGCTAGAGGTAGCGCCATTTTCTGATTAAAATGTTCTTGGATCTGGACATCCAAAATCCAAGCGCCTCGATCGACGGCTAAAGTTTGATTCCGAACCCCCCTTGTCATTCTACCTTTAACGAGGGGGGG
Source organism: Picea glauca (assembly GCA_000966675.3). Taxonomy (NCBI): domain Eukaryota; kingdom Viridiplantae; phylum Streptophyta; class Pinopsida; order Pinales; family Pinaceae; genus Picea; species Picea glauca. The sequence goes on from JZKD02S1630104.1 coordinate 79,352, forward strand.
GGGTCCGGAATGAGGCGGTTTTTAGTTTATTCCCCCCTTCTATCATGGCACCTCCTCCTTGCGTCATCCCCCACCTCTTCCAAACCATTTACCGCCACCATTTTACCACCCTTCTCATCCCCCCTTTCCTCACTACCACATGTCACCTCCTTCCATGTGTCTCTCTCCGCCTCAGCACACTTTATGCCACTTGTTGTCCTCTGCCTCGGCATCACTTCCACTTGAGCGCCCCCACCTTGTCTCACCTTCACAGTGTTGGCACCTTCACCCTCCACGTCAGATCCCGTCCACGTCCTCCAAAGTGGGCCTCTTTGCAGCAGTCTGTTGATGGGCGAAATTGACCGCTCGTCAACTAGAGGAGTGAATCCGGTTCGGGGTTGTCTAAATAACCCAAGCCATTTGGATTAATCCACTCAGATGGGTTTAGCGGCTCTGTTAGCCGATCTAAGTCCTAGGAAAGTGAAAGAAAAACTAAGCTAAAGAAACTAATCTAAGTGAAAAACAGCTACTACAACCTATATACAAGTCTAATATATATTTACAATTTTACTGGTTAACAAAATAATAGTTCTACTTATTAAATATACAATGCATAGATATATTTATATTTCTATTATATGTACAGTATTCACAAATTGCAAATTTTTAATCGAAAACCTGCGAAAATCATGTATGAATTGACAACAATGCTATTGTTCAATATTTTTTATTTTTTATAACTTTTATAAACAGGAAATGAAGTGACAGCTATCTAACTAAGGAATAAAAATAACAATATGTATTATATATCTAACTAAACTACAGAGAATTCTTATATTAATTAAACTATTAAAATAAAACAGCAAACTGACCTGAAATTATCATCTCCTACTTGTCCTATACATAGGCATCTACGTTCACTGTTTGATGAGGCCAACCCGCACCAGATTTCCCAATACTTCGCGTAAACACAAAGCAACAACGCTTTTGAATGCTAACGAAAAAACATGTAAAGGATGTAGCAATAACAATTTTATAGTTTACAAATAATTACATTAAGATAAATCTCACTGCAAAGATTTGTATATAACTGCTCATTTAACAAAGAAGATTAACCTTCTACTCATTAAATTGAAACAGGATAATTGTTGTATGTAAAATGAGAGACATCAAATATGGATGCTATTTAAATCCCATCACATCAACCTGTAACAAATTATGATATCTAAAGTAGTCAAAAATTTGATTACAAATTGAAATGAACAAAACTTGAAATAAAAGTATGATATATTGAAGCTAAAGTCGTACAAACATCCACTTTCATTCCAGTCTGAATAATCACCAATCCATAGTCTCTGCTCCCAAGCAGTGATGGTCTTTGTTTACAAAAATAATACATATATAAAGGCCACAGGATGAAAACATTCTTGTGGAAATTATCAAAGTTGTTGCAAAAATTATGGGAATATTCAATACAATCTCCCAAATTCCTGTTCCTATCTAAAACTGACAGCCCAATCCAAAACTATGTAAAAAAAACATGTTCAAAGATGCCACAGTCAATCCAATTTCCTTTGAAATTCGTGTGTACCTGTAAATGAACAAAAATACACGATTTCAGATTGTGTTTAGTTGTAAAATCAACAAAAATTCAATTTTTTATGACTAGCTACAGAATCTCACGATTTTGTAACTAGTTATTATTTACAAACATAATCGTATTGCATCAATTCAATCATAACAGAAATAGATGCAATTGATCAAACAAATCCTTTATGCTAATTCAAAACAAACAAAATCATTTTAAAACCATTTTTGAAATACCATACCTCGGTTTCAGGGATTCAATTCGATCAAGCTATTTTTGAATTGACAATGGCAGTGGTTGCCTCCACATTTTTAAAGACAACAGAGCCTGTGGTCTTATAACTTGCTAACAGACTGCTTGAAAATCTTTGGATTGATTGAAGGTTCACAGAAGGCTGAGGCACAAGGCTGGACGGGTGAGAGGGGTTCTAAGGCACAGGCCTAGAGAAATCATAAATGTTTCAACACTTGCAACCAGATCAAAACGCACCTTTCAGCCACAGAGAAAAATTGATATTTGACCTCTAAAGGACGAGCTATATCTCTGTAATGACTCAATTTATGAGGAAACCGCCCGCAAAGAAGGTAAAAGGGCTAATTTCAATTCTGGGCTTTCAAGGGTTTGATCTAATTCAAAACCGTTTGCCCAGAATCGCTCATGCAAAAACATGTCTCTAGGAGGCAATTACGGGGTTAGCCTAAGAAGTCTTCTTTGGCACTATCAAACAATAACAGAGTCTGGACACCATTGGGTTCAATTCGCACTACAGGGGCCATAGCTAGTATCACAAAATCAACGGGGTAATCGGTGAGAGGGTTTGACAGGGTAGACACAACACCATTTTCCCGAAGCTTCCCCAACACAAAGCAAAGGCAACCCGAAATGCAAAACATAGCGTTAATGCTCATGCGTGCGAGGACGGTGGAGTAAATTGGGACCATGCAAAAATATCATGTCGGGTTGTACAATCGACGGCGCCTTGGTAACATGTTACATTCAAATCACAAGTGCATATCCAAATGAATCTTAAACAACATGTCAAATGAATTGTCACATAACCATTGAAAACCATGATATGCATAACCAAAAATCGATCCAAATGTTAAATAAATAATGGCATTTGCATGATTTAAAAGAAACACCAATATGTCGAATGACCCACGATTTGACCCAAAATTAATATTTTCAACAAAACCATTGCATCAACGATTTTGATCAAAGACACCAAAATATCAAATAACCATTGCATCAAAGAATTCATAAATCGAAACCATATTAACAGTAGTCAAATGCAAAGTGAGTGGTGGTTTGGTACATATGAAATCAAGGTGTGTTTGAGACCAAGGAATGGTAACCAGGTTCAAGTAGGTTCATGATAAACCAAGTAAACATTAACC
>JZKD02S1630104.1:98558-110170 GCA_000966675.3 Picea glauca
CCTGAATAGAAAGAGCCCCCCATCGAGGTGACAGTGGGTGGGGGAAGCTTCTGTTACGCCGGTTTCTACCCTTGACTCAAGCTATTTAACCTTTCCTACAAACCGTGCGATAACAGTGCCTGTACCCAAGAGATGATAGGTGGTGGCGAAATTTGGATCTTAATGATAAAGTTGGGGCCACTTAGATGCCTCATGTCCACAGGAATGGAGCACAGTGATGAGTGCAACAATGGGAGGTCGACTGAGGCAGTCAGCGACACGATTTGAGATCCATGTTTTCTACTTGATGTTGAGATGGAATTGTTGCAGGTAGGTGGACCACTTCTGATGGTGGTTGTTCTTCAATTTCCCCTATGTTTGTATGAACTATATAGGCTTTTGATTAGTGTGGATGATCGTCTCCTTTCCCATAATGTAATGTTTCCATTGAAGACAGGATTGTACAATGGAATACATTTCCTTTTCATAGGTGGTGTATTTTTGGACAGTATGTGAGAGTGTCTCACTATGGTATGCCACTGGATGGTCGTTTTGAGTGAGAATTGTGACTACAACATAGTCATATGCATCGATCTCAATATTGAACGGTTGTTGTAGATTGGTTAAGGAGAGTACTAGAGTTGAGCACAAGCGATGCTTCAGATCATCGAATGTTCGTTGTTGTTCCTTCCCCCACAAGAAATTGTCCCTGCCACTACCCTTGGTCACCTGGCTGAGGGCCCATGCAATATGGGATAATCCCAACACAAACCGTCGGTAGAAGTTGGCCAGTCCCAAGAAGCTCTGAAGCTCAGTTAGTGTGGTTAAGGCTAGCCAGTCATGGTTGACTTAGATCTTATCTAGATCAACATGTACCACATGCTCATCAACAATGTATCCCAAGTATTAGACCTTGTTCATTCCAAAAGAACATTTTTCCAAGTTGGAATATAGCTTGTGTTGTCGCAGAGTGCTCAAAACATGTTGAATATGTCGCATGTGCTCCTCCCAAGTTCTATTGAAGATGAGGATGTCATCCAAATATACCACCACAAATAAGTTGGTGAAGGGTCAGAATACATCATCCATCAACTTCATGAAAGTGGTTGGTGCATTTGTTAAGCCAAAGGGCATGACCAGCCATTCGAAGAGACCTTATTTAGATTTGAAGGTTGTCTCCCATACATCAGTTGGTTCGATGGGAACCTGGTGGTAGCTAGACTTTAGGTCAATCTTGTTGAAGAACTTTTCCCCCTTGTGTTGGTCAAGAAGGTCATCAATCCTGGAAATTGGGTACCGGTTCATGACTGTGATTTTTTTTAAGGCTCTATAATCAATGCAGAGTCACCAAGTCTCGTACTTCTTCTGCACTAGTACAATCGAGCTTTCACAAGGGGAGGAGCTAGGTCTGATGTGACCCTTTTGAAGAAGCTCTTGGATCTAACGCCTAATTTCATCATTTTCCATTAGCGAGTGACGATAGAGTGGTCCATTAGGTAGAGGTGCACCTGGGGTCAGATCAATTGGATGCTTGACTTGGTAGTGCGTCGGTACCCCGGTGGGTGAGGAGAAGATGTCTCTGTATTCTTCCATGATCCCATCCACTTGATTCTACTGCAAAGAGAGGCTCTGTGTAGAGGCCATAGATGTGGCAGCAAACTTCTGCTTACTGTGATCATGGATCACAAAGAAGATGAACTTCCCGATTTGCAAAATGACCTTACTGCATTGCTTGGCAGAGATTAAAGAAATAGCGGTAGGCGGCGCTACCTATGGTATCCTATACAATTGTCTACCCAAAGTAATAATAACATTGTGGGGTCTAGACTCATACAGAACATGATGCTTCCGCAAATATGGTTGTCCTAAAATAACATCACAAACTTTGAGGGGAGAAATATCACACAATACCTCATCTTTGAAAGGTTTGATGTTGGAGAATCTAGTCGATAGTGTAGGGATATAGGTGCAATGTCGTTGGTAGGTCTAGCCACTTGAATACCTCTGTTGAAATCAGGTTCTTCTGACTGCCACTATTGACAATGAAATGAAGTAGAGCCCCCTTTACCCACATCTGTGAGTGAAAGAGGCGGCCCCCTTCCTCTGGTTCTTCTGGTTCGCTTGGCTGGATTTTGGTGGTAGAGACAGTGGCACTGGGTTCAACATCGATAATCCACTTCCCTCCTTCAGTTTTTTATTTAGAATTAGAATCAACCTATGACTCGGAAGCCTTCAACTTGACCACGAGTGACTACCTGGAGTGACATTCTTCAGTTTTGTGCCAAGAGATTTTATGGTACTCACAACATTTTCCCGTGTCCTTCTTCGTATTCTCATTTCCCTTCTTGTGTTGCGGCTTGGAATGGTTGTCCTAAGAGAGGCCATCTGATCTGAAAATAGAAGGCTGACTTTTTATGCTATGCAAGCACCCTCTACTTCAATAAAATAAACCTTACAGGACCTTGCTTCATGTGTTAAAATATGCAAGATGATTTATGTGTTAAGTTCATGCTTCTTCTTGTCAATGTTCAGGTGTGAGGAAATGTTCTTTTAAAAGGTTAAATATGTGCTATAAACAAATACACAACAACATAAATGGCAGCAAATAAACCAGCAAACTCACAACAACAAAAGATGATAAAGGAGTTCACCCCTCTCTGGGCTACATCTCCTTGAGCCTCCTTCAATGGACTTGGCTCTTTGGGATTAGTTTGTCAAATGTTCTTTTACAAGCTGCTGCTCAAATCCAATGGATTTACAGACTGTCCCATTGGGTTCAGAATACATAAAAACCCCAAAAATGACTATTAGAACTCTGAAAATGGATCTTGTCTCATCCAGTCCTGACCTCTTCTACATGTGGCCTCCAAGCTTCCCTGAGCTTCTCTATGGAAAAAACACCTATAAAAGTCCTCCAATGGATCTGAAACCTATCACAATGTGTTCAGAGCATAATAATTAGTCAAAAATGACTATTCAATCACAGAAAACAAGCATAGGCTCATCTGTGCATGACCTCAACAATGAGGGCTTCAAGCTCCCTTGAGCTTCCTCAAACTTCAATGGTAAAAAACCTGCAAACGAAGTCTTCAAATGCCTGTGAAAACAGTACCAATGGACTCAGAACGTCCAAAAACCCCTAGCTAGGCTTTTACAACACCTCATTTGGCCAAAAAATGAAGAAGTTAGGCCTCCTGCCATTTTTCTCCTTCAAGCTTGCTGTCTCTGGTTCGCCATTTCGCACCTGTGTGTGAGTAACCTGGCTTCTGGGCGTTTTTCGTGCCTAAACCCAGCACCCGTGCACCTTCCGAAATTGGTGCCAAAATGTCGCACCGTTAGCGAAATTAAAGCCCCCAAGGACGGAGGTGTTGGGCGCATGGGGGACCATATGGCCATGTCCCGCGCACCAAAAGGGGCTTGTATCCACGTGTATATAAAAGTTTGACAAGTGTCCAACCGAAAGTAGGCACATGGCTATAGTCGTTTGAAAATCCCGCTCGTTCTTTGCAATGGTGGTCATATGTATTAGAACCACGCGACCGTGTGGTAGCAACCCAAAACGCACACGCGCAAACCTCATAGAATGGTCACATGGAAACATGTAATATAACCATTTGAAACCCAAACCAAAACCCTGCGCAAAAGCTATGACATGGTCACATATAACACCATGGAACTGGGCTATACATTTGGAACCCCGCGTGAATGGCATATATATATATATGGTCATATGTAATACGTTATACAACCATGAGTTTGACCAGAGCTGGACCTTTTAAACGATTCCCCGCGCGCCAAATAATATATGGTCATATGTAAGCGCATAGAACCGGGGTCGGGGCTAAGCCCTAGCCCGACCCCCCGCCGGTTACAACATTTTGTGAATTCACATAATTTAAAACTCATACACATTACAAAAGCCAACGCGTGGCATAGTGGTCGGGCAGATTATGGTAAGTCGTTGCACGGTGGAAAGGTTCAGGGTTCGACCCCCATAGACCCATAAACTTTTAATAAACCAATCAATCAACCAAAGCCAATAAATGGGTGCCACGTGGCAGCCCTTGCTTGGGCCACGTGGCACCCTTCTATTCGCCCAAATGATGCCACGTGTCAAAACTTGATTCGCCCAACTGTCAACGAGTAAATGTCTGCCACGTCATCCACCTGACACATCGTCGTACGGATGGTACGGCCCTACCACATCACTGTACGGACTGTACGGACAGGTACAGTCAATATCAAAAAAAAAATTCCCTGTTTGGCTCGGCGAACAGATCGCGATATCTTCTCCATACGGACTCCGTTTGAGAAAGTAAATATATCGCCGGAATCAGGAAAACGAGACAGACGCAATGGCACCATTTTCATCGCATTCTGAGCACTTTGAAATTTGAGCAAATTTTGATCCCCTGGTCCAGATTTTGATCACCATCTCAGCTCGGTCCCTTGCTGTGGGGGTTGGGGCCGTCTTTGCCTTGCTTCGGCTGCGAGGAGTTTGTAGATCCAAACTATTGCCTCTTCTTCTTAAATTTCTGCTTGATCTTGATAATGTATCTATAAGTCGTGCCCAATGAGGCGATATCCATAAAATCCATTTATGTTTGAATGTATTTGTGCAAACAGTCATGGTATTTGAGCACCAAATGAGGCTTAGAGTCTTTGATACCCAATTTGGTGCACAGGGTATGGAAAATATTGGTGAAATATGGTACTTTCTGGTCCCTTTCTTGATGCAGGGTGGTCCATCTGGTATACTGATCCTCGTATCTTCCAACAAGGTAGTATTGTTCTTTAATGGTGTCCCGGAAGGAATCCTATGTAGGGACCACCACAAATATTGCAGATTCCTCTATGACCCTTTGCTTAGAGTAAGTATCCCACCTGTCCTTAACATGGGGGACGACCTTCAGGAGTGCAAAATTAATATTTTCCCTATCGGAAAAATTGTGGACCAAAAAATACCCTTCGAGCAGATTCAACCATTTATCTACAACATCCACATCTATCATTCCTTCAAATAATGGAATATCAAAATTTACTCATACCTTGAAGGGGATTGCATGGTTGGTTGATGAAGATGCTTCTTCTATGGGCATTCGTCGAAGGATCTGCGCAAAGTTGTCCATCATTCCATTCCTTTGTCGGGCGAGGGCTTCCTCAAGCAACATTTTAATAGGATCTCCTGCTCCATCATCTTTCTTTTCATTCCCCATGGGTTGTTGTTGGGCTCGACGCGACCGATCTTGCAACGGCTCGATTGGTTTGAGTCCCAACTTCTTGTACCTAGATCTTGTCATGGACATGCACGAAGAAAAATAAATGAAGAGAAGACCGCTCTGATACCACTGATCCGAATTTAGGAGTGGAATGAATTGATTACAGACTGAATACAATAAACATAGAGATATGAAGAATAACATAGATATCCAATGAACAATATCTTCTATTAAATAAATGAAATAGGTTGAAATTGTAAAACTGCAGAACTGAAACACGTGCTCGAATGGTGGTAGCTATCTCTAAGAAGAGATGTGGTTGCTATATGCATCCGTCTGAGAAGAATGATTCCAATGTGTTAATTAACTACTGCAGTCTCGATGTGTCTATACCCTTTTTATTTTGATGTTATTAGATGATTTTGTATATATCCTCTGTCTATGTATTTTCATTTTGATGTTATTATTTTTCATTTTGATGTCATTAGATTAGATGTTAAAATGATTTTGATGCTATTAAATTAGATGTTAAAATGGATTTGTTCTTGCATTAAAAATAAAAACAAGGCGAGTTGCTAAGCAGCAATCCCCTCCCTTAAGTTGTAGTTTATTGATAGCTTGAAAAGTAGATTGTCACCTGTTGGAGACAGGTTTAACTTGAATAACATAGATCAAAATCCATAGATAAAGTAAAACAGAATAGTTAACAAGTTTACCCACAACAATGCTAGCCTATTTGACAAGAACAATTAACAAGTTTTTAAACGAGGCTAGAAAACCTAATATGAAAAATAAATTGTCAAAAAAAAGCTACAGATATGAGACTTGAAAATGCAAAAAATGAAAAAAGGAAGACTACAATAAACCTTAAAAGTCAAAAGCAGTCGAAAGTAGCTAAAAACAAACCCCAATCTGTATTGAAAAGAAATAGATACCTCTCAAATATGGCACTTTAAAACCTCAAGAGTCAAACAAACCCCAATCTGTATTGAAAAGAAATATATACCTCTCAAATATGGCACTTTAAAACCTCAAGAGTCAAAAGCAGCTGAAAACAAACCCCAACCTATTTTGAAAAAAGAGAAATAACCCTCAGAGATGGCACTTCAAAACTTCAAAAGAAAAACTCTCACAAAGAAGAATGACCACATCAATGCTGGCATGTTTGGTAGGAACTCTTAAAAAGTTTTGAAACAAGCCTTAAAAACCTAACATGCTAAAGAATGTAAAATAAAGGCTAAAGTTACGAGAGTTGAAAATGAAGAAAGAAAAAAAAATGAGGCTTGAAAGCCTATCAATCAAATGAATGTAAAATTATGGTTATAGTCATGAGGCTTGAAAATGCAAAAGAATGAAAAAAAAAAATACTAAAGACATAAGAAACAGAGTCTCGACATATGTAAAATACAAACATAGTATCAACTAAATAAAATGTCAACAACTTATTTTAGAATATAGAACACAAAAATAATAGCAAAACATGCAACAAATTTTCACTATTATAAAAAGAGGAAATAAAAGTTCAATGCTTTTAAATTAAAATACATGAACATATTTTGAAGTAGCATGAATAAACAGACAATATTGTCTCAGAAGGAAGGCAGAATATGTTGGTAATTGATGCAATCTTGTCAATCATCTGACATGATGCAATCTATTTGCAGTTTTCTTTTTTGTCGGTTAGTATTTAGATATAGATTGTCTGACTAAATAATGCATGAGTAGTTTTCTAAAATAAATTGTTGTAAGCATTCAATCAGGAGCAGCTAACTATTTGTTCTATGAGGCTATGTATTGTTATAAATATCAAGGTTGATCACAGTTGAACGCAACCTTTTTGTGCAACTACCTGAATAATAATTCTTTCTTCTTTCTATGATATTGTGATTTAATCATTTAGTATTTAGTATATTGTTGTGCTATTCTAATTGAATGATTATCTAGTCCATAGATAGGCCTCCATAGATCCTTCATTTGGTATCAAAGTTGGTTGGTGTTTTAGGGTAATCATGACAAACTCTAATTCCTTTCCCATTCTAGAATTTATTGGAAGTGATTATGATTATTGGTGCATCAGGATGATGACCTTTTTGATAGGGAAAGATCTATGGGAGATTGTAGAAATATGTTATGCAGAGCCGGAAGATTGGACCACTCTTAGTGCAAATGATAGAGTAGCTAAGAAAGAATCTAGAAAGAAGAATGCTCAAGATTTATTTCATATTAAAATTGCTCTTGATAAAATCTTGTTTCCAAGAATTGCAGGTGCAAAGAGAGCAGAGGATGTGTGGAAGACTCTACAAGAAGCTTACCAAGGCAGTGATCAAGTCAAAGTTGTCAAGCTACAGACATTGAAAAGAGAATTTGAGAATTTGAAGATGCAAGAAGCTGAAAATGTAAGTGATTATTGTGTGAGAGTAAAATATGTAGTCAGTAAGATGACTACTCTTAGAGAAATTGTGGACAAAGAGATTTTGATTAAAAAGGTGTTGAGGTCTCTAACACCAAGGTGGAACCATGCTGCCATAATCATTGAAGAAAGCAAGGATTTGTGTACTCTTCAGTTTGATCACCTAGTTGGATCTCTTATGTCTCATGAAGAAAGATTTATAGATTCATTTGGAGAAAGTGGCGAGAAAGATTTTTCTTCAAAATTGAAAATTACAAAGAATGAAGATGCCAACACTAGCAGCAAAAGAAACCAAAGCCAAGGTATAGGTCAAAATCAGAATTATCCAGGAGGAAGAGGTGGTTCAAGAGGAAGAGGCAAGGGCAGATTTGATAAAAGAAATATCCTATGTTATTAATGTAAAAGGTATGGTCACTTTGAAAGGGATTGTAGATTAAAAGAAGGTAATAATAACAAAGGTGTTAATTATTCTCAAGAATGTGATGAAGCCTCTCCAAACAATTTGTTTGTATCTTATGATAAAGCTGAAAATGGCACTAAAGATATTTGGTATTTAGATTCAAGGTGCTCTAACCACATGTCAGGAAATAAGGAGCTCTTTTCTACAATGGATGAGAGTTTCAAATCCAAGATCAAGCTAGGTGATGACAAAGCATTGAAGGTTTCTACAAAAGGAGCTATGGAAGTCCATACTAAAGAAGGTATGAAAAGTGTTAAAGACATTTATTACACTCCACAATTAAAGTATAATTTATTGAGTGTTGGCCAATTGTGTGAGAAAAAATATAAGGTGGTGTTTGAAAATCAACAATGTACAATTTATGATAAGAATAGAGGCAATAGGGTGGTTACAATTGTGCCTATGTCAAAGAATAGGATGTTCCCATTGATGTTTGGAGAACATAACAACCATCTTTCCAATATGGAATATGAAGAAAAAAGTTGGTTGTGGCATCTCAGGTATGGACATTTGAACTTTCATAGTATGAAGCTTCTAACATCAAAAGAATTAGTTTATGGTTTGCCTAAGGTTCAAGAACAGAAGGATATTTGTGAAGGATGTGATAAAGGAAAACATGCAAGAGAGAAATTTTCAGAAGGAAATGCATGGAGGGCCCATTATCCACTTCAGTTAGTTCACTCAGACATTTGCGGTCCTATGCAGACAAAGATTTTGGGTAAGTCATCATATTTGATTACTTTTATTGATGATTATTGAAGAAAGTGTTGGGTTTATTTTTTGAAGACTAAGGATGAAGCATTTTATACATTCAAGAGGTTTAAAGCCCTTGTGGAAAATGAAAGAGGTTGCAAAATCAAGTGATTAAGGACTGATCGTGGAGGAGAATTTTGTTCAAAAGCTTTTCATAATTATTGTGATATGAATGGCATCAAAAGACAACTCACCACTGCTTACTCGCCTCAACAAAATGGAGTAGCGGAGAGGAAAAATCGTACAGTGGTGGAGATGGAAATAAGTATGTTACAAACCAAGGGATTAAGCAATTCTTTTTGGGGTGATGCAGTTTCTACATCTGTATATATTATCAATCGATGTCCCACAAGTGCACTTGATATGAAGACTCTGTATGAAGCCTGGTATGAAAAAAATCCTAATGTTAATCATTTAAGAGTCTTTGGTTGTGTATCCTATGCCCATGTAGTTGATCAAAAGCGACAAAAGTTAGATCCAAAAAGTGAGTTATGCATTTTTGTTGGATATAGTGAACAAAGTAAGGCTTACAGGTTGTACAATCCCTTCACTAATAGCATTGTTGTGTCAAGAGATGTGATTTTTTATGAAGGGGGAGTTTATGGTCATCAAAAATTCCATGATGATATGTCTAAATCTGTTTTGGATAGGGATATTATTGATGATATTGATAATGAGCAGCCCACTGATATTTCAGTTCCAAGTGCTACAAATCCACCAAGTAGCCCCTCATCTAATTCTTTAGTTCCAAGTGCAATCCCAACATCAAATTCAAGTTTTTCAAGGAAGGTAAGAAGATTAAGTGACATTTATCAAAGGAGTAAAAGTCTAGCACATGAAGAAAATTCAATAGGTGAGACAGTAAATTTTTCTTTACTTTCCAAGGCTAATTTTGAACCATCATGTTTTGAAGATGTGTGTACTAATGAGGTTTGGGTGCAAGCAATGCAAGAAGAAATAAATTCTATTCACAAGAATGATACTTGGGAGCTTACAGAACTTCCACATGACAAGAAAAAGAATGGAACTAAATGGGTCTACAAGACTAAGTACAATAGTGATGGGAGTGTTGAAAGACACAAGCCAAGATTAGTTGCTAAAGGCTTCACACAGAGGTATGGAATTTATTATGAAGAAACATTTTCACTAGTAGCAAGACAAGCGACTGTTAGAATGATGATTTCATTAGCAACTCAGAAGAAATGGAGCATTCATCACATGGATGTGAAAAGTGCCTTTTTGAATGGGTGCTTAGAAGAAGAAGTGTTTGTGGAACAACCACAAGGTTTTGAAGTGCAAGGAAAAGAACATCAAGTATACAAATTGAAGAAGGCTTTGTATCGCCTCAAGCAAGCACCAAGAACATGGTATGCTAGGATTGATGGATATTTTCCAGAGAGTGGCTTCAATAGAAGTAAAAGTGAACCTACACTTTACTACAAACAAGAAGGTAATGTTATTCTTATTGTAAGTCTGTTTGTTGATGACTTATTATATATGGGTAGTAATTCTAAGATGAAGGATGAATTCAAAATTGCTATGATGAATGAATTTGAGATGAAAGATTTGGGTCTCATGCAATATTTTCTGGGTATGGAGGTTTATCAAAATCATGATGAAATTTTCATTTGTCAAACAAAGTTTGCAAAAGATATGTTGAAGAAATTTGATATGGTAGATTGTAAACCAACCTCCACTCCAACTGCTCATGGAATTGTGTTGTGTAGAGATGATGGTGTTGAAATAGTTGATGAGGCAACATACAGAAGTATCATCGGAAGTTTGATTTTTCTAACCCACAGAAGACCTGATATTGCTTATTTAGTTTCTCTGGTTTCAAGATACATGACAGAGCCATCTAAAATACATATGAAGGCAGCCAAGAGGATTTTGAGGTATGTGAGAGAAACTTTAAATTTTGGTATTCATTACTACACTTCTAAAAGGTTTAATCTTGTTGGATTTAGTGATTCTGATTGGGGAGGTAGTTTGGATGACAGAAAGTCTACATTTGGAAATTGTTTCTCTTTTGGTTCGGGTTTGATTACTTGGAGCTCAAAGAAGCAAAGTATAGTTTCACTTTCATCCATAGAAGCAGAGTATGTTGCAGTCACCTTGGCGGGTACACAAGAACTATGGCCTAGAAAATTTCTAGAAGAAATTGGAGAGAAACAAATTCATCCTACAATGATATTTTATGATAACACTAGTGCCATCAAATTGGCCAAGAATCCACATTGTCAGACAGTTGGCTTAGGTTGATGGATAATTGGTATGGATTGTTGGTTGTCATTGATGTCAACTATTGGAGAGTGATATTGTAGATTGATGTCAACCCTTAGTGATTGATGTCAACCCTTGGAGAAAGTCGAGTAGCGAATTCTGGTAGCACAAAGGTTTGGGTAATGAACCCAAGGTTGTTTCATGTATAATGTTATGAGTTTTAATATATTTGAAGGTAAGAATATTTTAGATGGATAGTACATTTCATTCCATTTATGGTCGTATGTGGAACGTCACATAACTCCTCACAGTTAGAGAGATATGGCCATGAGAAATTGGAGAACCCGAGTTTGGGTAATGGACTCAAGTTTGTTTGATGGATAATGGTATGAGTTTTGATATATTTGAAGGCAAGACTATTCTAGATGGATAGTACATGTCATGTCATTTCTAGTGGTATGTGGAATGTCACATAACTCCTCACAGTTTGAGAGTTATGGCCTTACAAAGTTGGAGGACCCTCATATGTTGGCTTGAAGCCCCAAAAGGTCAAAGAAGTCAAAGAGCT
>JZKD02S1630115.1:5221-27476 GCA_000966675.3 Picea glauca
TTTTAAGAGTGGGTTTGTGTTTTCTTTTACGACTAGCCTTTAGATAGGAAATAGAATCTTACCCGCACATACAGTGTAGCAGCTCTAAGTTTACTTACCCTGGTTTGACAATTCATTGTTTCAGGCCATTTAAATCTCTAATTTAGCAGCCTGACATTTTTGGCGCCGTTGCCGGGGAGCTGTTTAAAAGGTAAGCTAGATAGTTGTCTTGATTAGTTTTAGAATGCACTTAGTTTGGTGTGGTATGTTAGTAGGTTGATAGTAAGAGGAGCTGTGGAAACAAAGGGGTGAAAACCGACATATCAGTTATCACAGATACTCTGAAACTCAACCTTAGTTTCTTTTTCTTTCATTTAGCATGACTTCATGAGAAATAGAGATCCTAGAGGTAGATTTAGGAAAAATATAAAACCACAAAAAGAAGAAACCTCCACCCAAAAAGCGATAGAAACTGAGACTGAAATTTTGGCTGAGGAAACCATAGAACAAAACCTAGAACCGGGGAACACCATACAACAACAAACTCAAAACCCTAGTGATCTAGCCCTAGATGACACAGTTGATCCAGAGAAAATACAAGCTCTTCTCGGGAACCCCAACTCTGTAGGTTTTCAAATGAATGGGGAAAGGTGGCCATACCTTCTTCGAAAATCCTTTAAGCTCTTTGCTAATGCCACCAATCACGGTTTTCCTAACGATTTCGCGGCAAGCCAGCCTGTTGGGTATAAGCAATGGTAGAGTATATGGAGGAACAGAAGCACCGAAAACCATGATATATGAAAATTCTACCTCTACATACCAGTTGGCCACATTGTTTAAATTGACCGCGATGCTATCTGAAATTTTGGGTGGTGGGTTGCCAAAAATAGAGACATGCATCGACACCATTACCCAATTGAAAATTTCGTATATGGAGTCTGAGGCCTTATCCTCCCAGAGTTTTGAGTGATACGTATGGATAGGTTCCACTTCCGATGGGGTCCAACTCTAGCTCATTAGGGGAAAGGGTGTCATGAAACAGACCGCGTCCATGATGTATGCGGAAATAAAAAATGAAGCGGGTTTACCGCTTTCCCTTTGCGTCCAATATTCTATAATACGGCTAGTTAGATTGTCTAACAAGAGCCTGGCCCAGTGGAAGGAATAGCCCTCAGCGACTGCGTGAATCAGAGGCACCCACGGGAGAAAAAAGTGCGCGATGTCTTCTTTTCCATACAACCTACAGGTCATCATTGCTACATATTTGAAATGAGGCTCTAAGGAAGAGATGGAATAAACTCCATTATTGTCTACCCTGAATTTGGCGGGGTGTGAGACCCAATCTTTGATCAAATCAGATAAAATTTTACCGTATTGCTCATATTCTTTCTGTTTAAAGACCTCTAGAAACTTGGCATTATACGCGAAATTCGGCGTAGACGACAATTTGTACATCGCGTGCAAATGTTCTGGTCTGAATGTCCTAATGGTTTCCTTCCGCTCATTGATGATGGTTCTGGTTGGGATATCTACATGATCTAATGCCCATCGAATCATATCATAGTATGGAAGTAACCGAGGCCTTGCTGCTACCATATGCATCTCAGATTGGATGACGATTTTGTATTTGGTGGTCATATCGTCTTTCTCATTATCGCTAGAATCATTTGAAAAGTCCACTAATTCAGATTGAAGAACCTCAGAGACGTACGCCCAGGTTCTGACTGAATCAATACTTCGGGGTGAAGTATCAGAAACTATATCTGTGCCTTGCCCTAGACTCTCAGCACTTGACTTGGAAGCTTTTCTGGGCGCCATAACAGAGGAATCTGGCTTAGCACTTCTACAGTAAAAACATGAAAACATACAGAGATTATCCTGATGATAAAAGTTTCTTCCGCAAGATAAAATGAAAAATGAAACAATGAGAGCAAAACTCTATGTCTCGATTATTTAAATCCCCAGCGTCCTTTTAAACAAAACAGTCAAATCATTTTTAGGGAAATATTTAGCAGTAAAAGAAATATCTTTAGCTGTCTTTTCACCTTGATTCAAAATAAATGCCATAAATTTTTGATGAGTCGAGACATAAATTAGCGCAAACATTTAAATTCATCCGTAGACTTTGCGCGTTTAAAACTTGCATTAATGCACTGATCATTTGACTTAATTCTTTTAATTAAGCTTTACTTAACCCTTAATTACCCCTTTTTGGCGTTCTCCATATCGGGGAATTCATTCCTATCTTTTGACCCCTTAAAATCTGAGGTCGCGATGATGCAATCTGGTTAAGTGAAGATATAATTCGGATTAAGAGTTTAATTAATTGGTTGTTAAATAATATTCACAACTTCGCACCTCGTGGGTACAGAGGTAAGGTTTTTGGGAAGACCGAATGCCGAAATCGCGAAATTCCGACAATGCTTAGGTATGGTTAAGGAAACTCACCCCTGCCATTAACCCGGGTAAATTTTAAAAGTATCTCGCAACTTTGCACATCGGGGATACATAGATAAGGCTTTTAGGAGGCACGAACACTGAAGTCGCGAAACTCTGACAAACTATAACTAGAGTTCAAAAAGACCTTACTCTCGGCGTTAACCTGGGTAAACTTTAAAAGATGCTTCGCGTCCTTGTGCATCGGGGCTTGTAAACTATGTAACTTATAACTCTCGAAGCACGATATCCAGAGGTACCAAAAGGGAAAAAATCGTTTAGTTGATTCAAAGGTGTT
The DNA here is from genome assembly GCA_000966675.3 of Picea glauca. Taxonomy (NCBI): domain Eukaryota; kingdom Viridiplantae; phylum Streptophyta; class Pinopsida; order Pinales; family Pinaceae; genus Picea; species Picea glauca. The sequence goes on from JZKD02S1630115.1 coordinate 7,935, forward strand.
TTGAGAGTATAACAACCATCGTTGTTTCGCGTGATGGGACTTCAGATACTTTCAGTCAAAATAAAAGGAAAAGTAAAAGCAATGTTTCGATTTTCAAGGATTAAAAACTAACGTGACCGAAAAAGGTGGCTCCAACATAGGCTCCAACTAGGGATCCCATTTTCTTGTGAGACAGGAAGAACAATAGACCACGTGCCTCTATTGGGTAAATGGAGTCATTGAGCAACACTGCTTCTAGGAAAGATATACAAAGGGAAAAAGAGATTCAATTTTTTACTTCTGAAAATCTTTTTTAGCACTTAGATACTTTTTTTTAACTCAGCTATAGCCTCTTTCATGACTTTCTCCTTTCTCATTAGTGAATTCAGGTCTGCCTTAGAACAATCAAAACAATCCTAGGGAAACCAACAGATCTTGTGGCTTTTGGCTTGCATCAAATGAAGTATACTATATGTTTTTTAATCGGGGAGTCCCGTTTGAGCTTAAGATGCAAATTCAGTTTCGAAAAAATTGGTTACTAGAGTAGAATGATATTCATGTCTAACAACCTTACAGATATCTCAGATATTGCTTCATTGCCAGTGAGCCTGTTCAGTACCCCGGTGAAGTTATCTGCCCCTTTTTTACTGAATTTCCTTTCACCACTTCAGAATTTACTTATGCATTTAAATGCTGAGAACGAGGGCAATCATTTCTGAATTTCCTTTCATCGTCTCTTTAACTAGATGGGGGCAATCAAAAATTGAATTTCCTTTCACCATCTATCTTATAATTTACTTTTTTGAACACGAAGTGGGGGCAATCAATTTGTATGAGGGGTGACATCTGTGTAATATTTGCAGTGGAGGTCTGTCAACTTACTTTGGTTACTCGGTACCAACCTTCTCTTATCTTTCAAAACACCTTAGCCCGTAGGGAAAAAAAGGGAGAGATTAATTTTAGGGGACTTAATTTTAGGGGACTTCCTTCTAGCAAGCCTCAATCCTTTGAAACTGTTGAAAAACCTAGAAAATTCAGGATCGACCTACGCATAACTTCGTTTAGTAAGAGACTTAAGTAGTTGTGAAGACTGGCTTATTTTTCAAAATCTGCTTTACAACTTCCGAAGTTAGAACGTAAACTCTTCTCCCTATGTATGCAAAACCTTGAAGGATGATTAGTTTTTCTTTGAGAAGGTAAAACTAAACACATAAGGAAGGGCGACGGGGAAGGACTCGTATAATTGAAAAACCTGATTCGAAAATCAAGACTGACTCCTGGAAACCCTTTTTGGGGACACTTTACTTGGTGTGACTTATTGATTTCCTCTTACTTTTTCACAGACGAATACCTTGGAACCCAGGATAAAGAAATGTTCTTTTAATTATTAGTTCAGGCGATATTACCATATTTATGAGATCATCTCGGTTTCCTTTGAATACCCTTTAAGACAAATCTTTTAGGAAATCCTAACTTTACCTTACCGTTTCGTTTTCCTTCTAAAATATCGAAAGTCTTTTCTATTGCCTGTTTAGGCCAATTTATTTTCCAATATACGACTTTCTATTTACTTCTTTTGCTTGTTTTGTTTGCAACAGGAATCCTTTAAAAGAACAATATGAAGAGTATCAAGGATTTTTAAAGGTGTTGACTGTATTAAAAATTCTGTATCTTTATTTCTATAAAATTTTCGACCAAAATGATCAATATTGAAAATAGACTTACCCACAGGAAGTTATGAAATAAAAAAAACAACAACCAGTATGTATAGTGGAATATTGTACACACACACACACACACACACACACACACACACACACATATATTTATTTTATTTTATTTATTTATATTTTTTTTGGCGACTGATTATTGCATATAATGCTTTAAATAACGTCCGTTAACAGGGGCGTTGAGGATTTCACCATCTAGATTTTCTAATAGAAAATAATTATTTCCTTCATGAGTTGAGACTCTGAATGGCCCATACCAGATGTGATCGAATTTACCGTGTTTCGTTGCTTCTTCCCTCCTAGCATCCCATCTTAATACTAAATCACCTGGGAGAAATTCTCTATCCTTTTCCTTACAATCGAATAATGCTTTCATGTCGTCTTGGTATTTCTGCAACCTTTCGTCTACATCGATCCTGCGCTGTTGAACTTTAATTAGTTGATTTATCCTTCTTGTGACATGATTTGGTTCTTCCTTCTCATCTTGCCATAGTTTCATCACGGGGAGTGCTAGGTTTATAGGTAATACCACCTGTGTCCCATACACCACCTGAAAAGGGGAAATGCCGATAGATTTTTTTGTGCCTATGCGATTTTCCCACAAGGCGTATTTTAAATGCACATGCCAAGATTTTTTATTCTCATCCAACACTTTCTTGATTATATTTATCAGAATCTTTTTAGATGACTTGGATAGTCCATTTCCTTAGGGGTAATAAGCTGTGGAATGGCTGAGTACGATATTTTATTTTTGGAAAAAGCTGATCATAGCCATAGATTTAAAATCCTAGGCATTATCTATGACTATCTTTCGAGGGCAGCCAAATCTAGACAGAATGTTGTCTTCTAAGAAATCCATTACCACCGAGTCTGTTGCCTTTCGGGTTGGAATAGCCTCCACCCATTTAGTGAAGTAATCCGTGGCCGTTAACATCCATTTGTGTTGGGTGCTAGAATGGGGGTTAATCTTGCCTATAAAATCCAGTCCCCATTGCTGAAAAGGGGCTTCCATTTTTACCGGAACTAATGGTAGTGCTGTGAGTTTGTGTTTGCCTGCGAATAGTTGACAAGGGTTACAGGATCAGACCTTGGCGTTAACGTCTGAGAAAATCTTTGGCCAATAATACCCAACCCTCAGGGTCTTATAGGCTATCGCCCTCTAAGCGTGATGTCCCCCGCACACTCCTTGTGAAACTCGCTTATAACCCTTTCTGTTTCTGATTCGACTAAGCAGACCAATAGGAAACAAAGTGGGTATTTCCAATATAATTGACTTTGGGAAATACAATATTTGACCGCATGCATTTTTAATGTCCTAGCTTTGGATGATGATAAGTCGCTCGAGCATTTTAAGTTCAGCAGGTAGGACACTATGTTTTTGTACCACTATGATGATACAAACTTCTCTTCGATCCTGGTTGCATTTGTTTGTTCATCGAACTCGTTTATGTCTATGCTCTCTTCGCATCCCTGCAGGCCATTTATACCGAGAGCTCTGAAATTTGATTCGGGTAAAAGTTTGGCCAGGCATTGTCCTTTTACCAGTTTGGTTGGCTTGATTTCCAGGTCAAATTATTGAATCTTGGCAAGCCATCATCCTCTTTTTCCATCACTGTCTGATTGTACTAGAATATCTTTCACAGAACTGGTAGGTATGTACACAATTATCCTGGAATGTAATACGTATGTTCTAAATGCTTTCAGTGCTTTTACCATGGCATGCTTGCTTTTCTATTATATCATATTTGAGTTATGCATCTCTAAGACTCTTGCTGAAAAAAGCGATCGACTGCTCGAAGCCTTCTTCATTTTTTTGGAGGAGCACCACAGCCAGTGTGTGTTCAGAGGCAAAGGAGAAAATAAGAAACTCCTTTAGGTAATCGGGGCTTGCCAACACAGGTGCCTCTCTTATAACTTTCTTAATATGAGTGAAAGATGCTTTGGCTTTTGCTGTCCACTTTAATTTGTTGTTCTTCTTCAGCATACCTGTGATCAATTTTACAATTTTAGCGAAGTTTGGGATAAATCTCCTTAAAAATTTATTTTTCCTAAGAAATATTGAATTTCTTTTACATTTCTAGGAATGTTTATAGTGTCTATCGCTTCAACCCTCTTAGGATCGATTTTAATTCCATCCCTAAACACAATGTGGCCCAAGAGTTTACCTTCTTACATGGCGAAGTGTGACTTTTTGGGATTTAAGGACAAACCAAACCTGCAACATTTTTCAAATGTCTACTTGAGATGTATCAAATTCTCTTCGTCGGATTTAGAGAAAACTGTCAGATCATCCAGATAGATGACTACGAACTTGTCTCTTTCACCGATGAAAGCGATGCCCATAGCACGTTGGAAAGTGGCACTTGCATTCATTAAACTGAAAGGCATATTATCATACATGAACATACCCCATGGGGTAATGAAAGCTATTTTTTCTTTATCTTGTTCATTCACGACAATTTGATTATACCCGGAGAAGCCGTCGATCATAGACATTCTGTTCGCTCCAACTACCTTTTCTAGAACGTGATCCATTTTGGGCAGCGGGTAGTTGTCCTTGAGAGAGGACTTATTCAAGTTTCTAAAATCCACACACAGTCTAATTTCCCCACTCTTATTTTTGACCGAGACCAGGTTTGCCACCCAGTCAGAGTATTTTAGAGGTACTATTATTTTCGCATCTAGGAGATTTTTATCTTCCTTTTCGACCACAAGCAATAAAATGGGGTTGATTTTCCTAAGCTTTTGTATAAAGGGTTTGACACCAGGCTTTAGAGGTATCTTGTGTTCGATTACGGTGGTGTCGTAGGTTCTTAGCTCGTCGTAAGACCAGGTGAAAACGTCTTTATATTGTCTGAGTAGGTCCTTATATTTGCCTTTCACTTCAGGAGGGAGGAGTTTAGATATCTTTACCATCCTAGATTCTCCTTTGGTCCCTATGTCGCAATCTTGCACTTCCTTTGGTTGGGGTTGTAAAGTGGATTTTACAGGCATGTCATTTTGATCAAACAGTGTCTCTAGGGGGGTCAGCCCTTTCAGAATCTGATTATTTTTTAGGACCAACATGCGATGATTTGCAATTTTTTCCTGGAACTTTTGAGGGTCCTCTCCCTCTTGCATGATCCATGTATGATCGTTCTGATTTTCTTGATCTATGTGAGTTTCAGAAAAATCATCAACTACTTCAAGGAACTTTCTGATTTGTTCATCGTCCTTGAAAACCTGCCAGTGATGTATATTGTTCGGTATGGATGGTCTGTGCCTTACCTCTATGTGATACTTCAGTTTAATAGCTGTAGGAGGAGCGAAAGTCACGGCTGCTTTGGCTAATGAATTGGCCTAGAAGTTTTCTGTGCATGGGATGAAGTGGGCATTTACAGACGAGAAGAAGTTTTCCATTAGATCCCAGGCGCAATTTCTGTATGATCTTAATCTTGGATGCTTAGCCTGGTATTATCAATTTATCTGTTTGATTATTAACTCTACATCTCCATATACTTCCAGGTTTTTTATGTTTAGCTTCTTGGCACCCTCCAGTCCTAGGACTAAGGCTTCGTATTCACATACGTTGTTAGTATAATATATATCCCACTAAAGTCTGTAATAAAAGGGGACAACAAATTTATCTTCAGGTGCCACAAAAAACACTCCCGCACCAGCTCCTTCGCATGATAGGGCACCATCAAAAAACATTTTCCAGATCCCGGTGTTGCACATATCTTCGGTCATGTTTCCTGACTCTTTCTGATCTATATAATTTTCTTCTGTGCAACTATCTAAACCATCATCAAAAGATAAGATACAATTTCCTATATCTTGATTTGTAATATAAATAGGGAAATTGTTAGGATTTTGAGGGTCGCTTACTGTATATGATAATCTTGTTTCTCTGTATAACCGAGTAAGTTTCCCACCAAACACAAGAATTGTGGCGTATGTCATATCCAGTTGAAGAGACCCTGTAATGTCCCCACTTTGGGACATCATCACAGTGCAGAGACTTATCATGACCAGAGTAGCCAGATGGATGTTATAGCGAGTACAGGGGTATTTGAGAGGCATTGTGGGGTCCAGTTGGAATTTATCATCATATTCCATTACTATGAGCCATTCCACACAGGTTGTCTTTGGTTTCGTTCTATTCCGACGATTTCCATGATTTTGACTATTTTGAGCTATAAGTTAATTAAAATCACTGAAGAGGTCATTTTGGGCACATTACTTCGAGGAACCTCTCAGTGTAATAGCTCATTGGAATCGAGAGGAGCAACACTACATGATGGGATGGCTAGAAGTGACTTTCAGTGGCCAAGGAAGCCACAAGGAGACATAAGGAGATTTTCAGAGGTAAAAAGGTTAATTAATTAATTAGAGTGATTTAATTAATTAATTAAATATTAATAAAATGAAAGTCACTTTGGAGGGACAAGGTGAGCCAAAAGTATAAAGGAAAGGCAAGGGCCTCTTCTCATTCATTCATGTATGTTTATCATTTGATATATGGCTTCTAGCTAGTGAGCCCAACATTGGGGGTTTTGAGGGGTTTGACTTAAAAAACCCTAGAGGACGATTCGGTGGTGAACGATTCCACCTAGCTTGTCCCAAGATTGGTCTCGTAGATGCAATAATCTCCCACACCATTCTAGTTCCAATTCTACTCATTTGTAGGAGGGTTCTACATCAGTGGTAGATGCAGGTAGAGAGAGGGCGCACCACTTGAGGGTTTCCAGAAAGGGGGGTGCACCATCCATTGAGGGAAGTTCATTGCAGGTGATTGGAATCATATTTGGAGATTTCATCACTTGGGTTCTTCTTGCAGGGATGTCTCCATCATTCCTAGTGCTTTCTGAGGGATTTTTATGGTTCAGATTATTTACTAGAGCAGTGGGACGAATTGAAGAGAAGGAGGGCGTTTTTGAGATTTAGATCTTGTCAGTTTGGAGGGGTTACACTTCAGATCTGACCCTGAGACTTCACCTAGTGAATTGCAGTGTCCCAATCTATATTTTCGGGGAGTTTCAGATCATTTGGAGGCCTCCTTCATCAGGGCCGAATTATCTAGGGTTCCAGGCATCTAGTGGGGCGCACCATTCAGTGGTGGAGTTCATATCTACAGGGTTTGAGAGGGATCATGGAGATTCGGGCGCCTGGGTTCTTACCATCATCTGATCTATTGTTTGGCACCTTTCTTGAGGTGATTGGACACTTTTGGTAGCAGGGCCGAATTGTTGAGGAGCATCAACTATTTAGCAGGGTGTGGCACTTTCCAGCTTGGAGGTTTAGCTTTCGTATGACCCAGATCTATTGGTATTCAGTCTTCATTGTATATCCAGCCTTTGGAGGCTTATTTTGTATTGTCAGGAGCTTTTTGTAGTAGCTCCATTATCTATCTTCTTGGCCATTTGTTGGCATCTTCATTGTAGCAGGTTCTTCTACCTTATTAATAAAGAAGATTTGAGATGTTTTGGCTTGTCTATCATGTTGTGTATGGTTGAGGTATGTTCCATGGTTGTCTCTTCTTGTTATTTTCTGCACACATTCATATAAACACATCAGTAAACCTTAAGGCCGAAATCAAGAGGCCATTCAACAAGTAAACACACCTAAACAAGTTTACCAGCAAAGTGTTTGATGAAATGCCTCACTCAACAAAAAGTTTTAAAAAGATACCAAAACCGTGATGATCCTTTCATAATGGCTTGGGATCATTATAATGGTAACAGAGCTTAGATTCCTGCCAGCCAGTGGGAATTAGCACATGCATGCAGAGCCATAGAAGGGTCTTCTATACAGAGAGATGGATTTGTTTTACCTTGCTAGAGAGAGTATGTTCTGTAAAGGGGAATATTACGCCCTTGGGGAGGAAACTAGGGCTCAATTGACATTCCAACAGTTTTTATTTATAAAAAATCCTAGGTGGAGCAAAGAGGAGGTTACATATTGGGTCAACATAGTAGAGGAAAACAAATCTATGGATATTTTGGACTTTACTAGAGAGATTGTTGATTGTGATGAGGAATATCAAACCCTCAATGAGAATCTCAGAGGTCTAATGACATTCCATCATTTTGTATCCTATAAGAATCCTAGTTGGAGAAAAGATGAGGTTATACATTGGGTCGGCATAGTAGAGGAAAACAGAGCTATGTCAGCTAGATGGATGGAAGAACAGAGAAACCCCATGCCCAATAGTAGCACACAACCTTGCCACTATTGCAAGGGGCCATGGGAACCTGATCATAGGTGTAGGGATCAAAAGCACACTATTGAGGCACACTATGACAGGGAGGATGAGGTGTGTGTGGATGGAGCAATAGATGTTGATTCAGAGTAGTCGGATGATGACAGTGACTATTGCATAGAGGCTAGTGATAGTGACTCTACCTTAGAGGATAGTGATGATGACTCTTGCATAGAGGCTACTGATGCTTGCATGCTTGAGGAGGATGATGACCCTTGTGTAGTGGACATGTGGCTAGATGGACATGACATTAGCACCAGTGTATCAGCAGACATATCACATACCATTGATGTCTTTACGTCCCAACAGAGTGGTGGCACTAGTGAGGAGTCACACATGTTAGCACCTAGAGATGATGAGCTTCCTATGGGGGCTGTGACACATTTGTCACCTGTTTAGACACCCATGATAGCCACGATACATGAGGAGATCAGTGGCACGTCAGATATGATGGATGAGCCTATTGTGAGGGATGCACACCATGGATAGGTAGACCCACAGTTTTAGGAGGAGGTACAGGATGTACAGACAGTTGACCTCACACATACAGGTCAACTAGAGGAGATGGAGTCACAACTATTGGAGACTCCATTGGTTGAGCAGATTGCAGAGGCTGACAGGTTGATGGAGCACTTACTTCCAGGATCGACCTGCATTGATGAGGATGCACTCTTTAGCAGTCAGGATGGCCATAGCATGTGCTTGGACACAACTATATGGGATCCAGGTGCAGATGATAGTAGCAGGTTGAGTGCACAGGAGGATACAACTGCTCACACTGGATACAATATGACTCAGAGGGAGATGGCAGTTGAGGATGATGTGCAGTTATGTATGGGAAGACCTAGTGGCACATTAGACAGTAGGCAGTTCAACACTCTACCTTCTGCAAAGAATGTTGTTAGTGATGGCACTACCAGTGAGAGGCATGAGGGGGTACATTAGCATGACTATGATCAGGAGTCACACCACTTAGAAGCACAGTTGAGAGTCAGTGAGGCTATGATCATGGTAGCCACTAGACGTATTGATGACATGCATGTAGTGATGGTAGATTACTGATGGAGAGCATCAGTGGCACATGGTAGTTCAGATGAGGGGATTGCCATGGATGATTTTCATACTCTCAGGGAGAGAGTATCTGTGATGAGGGATGACTACCATCAGTTGTTGGCTGACAGAGATTTCCTGTTGAGGGTTGGTGAGATCTATTAGGAGGCTTTGAGGGAGAAGGAGTGGAGATGGTCCGACTCACTCAGGAGTTGGAAAGCATGAGAGGATTCTTGAGAGGCACACAGACAACCCTTCAAGAATCAAAGTCTAGATCAGATGAGTCTCTTGAGGAGATTTGTCAGAGATCCACTTCATCTGTCTTAGTATACACTCAGATATATCATTCAGTCATGTTACTAGGAGATGTTGATGATCTAGCAGAGGAGCACCAGATGATGGATGACACTTCCATTTATCTTCCGAGAGAAGTTGGCCTCTAGGTAGAGGTTGATCAAGCAGTACGCCCAGGATCTGTGATGCATCATGAGTCTACGGGAGACGACGTGAGTAGGCCAGAGCATACAGTGATGAGCGATAGCTCATAGAGACATGCCGAGAGGTATGATGAGAGTCAGAGGGGTATAGTGCCTTGCAGGGAGGAGACACACCTAGGGGAGCATGCAGATGTCACTCCTTTGCAGCAACACCTAGTTATGAGAGATCACCTTCACCATATCAGTAGTTTCATGGGAGATGAGAGATGGAGGTTGGTTGAGCAACAATTGGAGGAGTTGCTTTCGATTGTACCTGATTATTAGGGTTTAGTGATGACTACAGGCGAGCAATTATCATGGATACCGAAGGACGAGCTTATGGTCGAATCCTTGGGATTGACCAAATCATGTGACGCCTTCCAGTCCTACAGTCAGTTGCAAATATGTCTATTATCCTTCTTCGACACATTTATCATTGACAACAACATGAGGAGGATAGCATATGAGCACAGAGGGATTTTGACAGTGATCAGTCTCACACAAGAGTAGTTAGAGGAGATTGGAAGTGATAAAATTCCAAGTTTGCCATGGGACCCAAGAGTACGTTTTGTTAGCACGATGTTCATGTTGGCCCAGGTTGCACCAGAGAGCCACACACTCCACCTTGGTTTGGTTTGGAGTGGGTCTGTAAGGACTTGTCCTATGGGGCGAGATCTTTTCTTCCGCTTGATCATTATGATAGGGCATGGAGATGTTTGGACAAGTACTTATTTTACAGAGGTGTATTCACTGATACAGTTTCTGGACAAGAAGTCCAATGGTCACATGTATTTCAGCTAGAGGACCCATGAGAGGAGGGTTCAGGATGTATGCAGGGGACAGACAGTCAGGGTCAGAGTAGTGTAGTGTTAGCATGGTGATCTTCGACAGAGATTATCATGGGATCCAGGGATTGCAGGTGTGGGAATTTCACTGATACACAGGAGAGAGTGGACCATTGTAGGGGAAAGTTACTCTAACTTTCCATTTAGCTTCAGTGTTGAGGGGAGCACAGTGCTTGAGGGTGTCTTACAGAGGTCTTGCAGTACCTCATTCTGGCATCATCATGTGCATTTGATGGAGGCCATGTGGATCTTGGTAGAGATTTGGAGTATGGAATCATTCCGAGATGAGGCCATGTGTCATGTACAAGAGGTTCACAGGGTTGATATCTTCCAGGACTATACTTCACAGAGTATTGCAGTTCACTTCCTGATATGGGATCCAGGGGGTGGAGTGTACTATTTTTCATCTTTCGATGTGTTCTACTGTGTATCCCACAGGTGGAAATGGGATCCTGGTATTTTATTTGAGTGGATTCGATTATTTCTTGAGGACAAGCAATTTTCTAGCAGGGAGGACTGTAATGTCCCCACTTTGGGACATCATCACAGTGCAGAGACTTATCATGACCAGAGTAGCCAGATGGATGTTATAGAGAGTAAAGGGGTATTTGAGAGGCATTGTGGGGTCCAGTTGGAATTTATCATCATATTCCATCACTATGAGCCATTCCACACAGGTTGGCTTTGGTTTCATTCCATTTCGACGATTTCCATGATTTTGACTATTTTGAGCTATAAGTTAATTAAAATCGCTGAAGAGGTCATTTTGGGCACATTACTTGGAGGAACCTCTCAGTGTAATAACTCATTGGAATCGGGAGGAGCAACACTACAGGATGGGATGGCTAGAAGTGGCTTTCAGTGGCCAAGGAAGCCACAAGGAGAGATAAGGAGATTTTCAGAGGTAAAAAGGTTAATTAATTAATTAAAGTGATTTGATTAATTAATTAAATATTAATAAAATGAAAGTCACTTTGGAGGGACAAGGTGAGACAAAAGTATAAAGGAAAGGCAAGGGCCTCTTCTCATTCATTCATGTGTGTTTATCATTTGATATCTGGCTTCTAGCTATTGAGCCCAACATTGGGGGTTTTGAGGGTTTTGACTTAACAAACCCTAGAGGACGATTCGGTGGTGAATGATTCCACCTAGCTTGTCCCAAGCTTGGTCTCGGAGATGAAATAATCTCCCACACCATTCTAGTTCTAGTTCTACTCAGTTGTAGGAGGGTTCTACATGAGTGGTAGATGCAGGTAGAGAGAGGGCACACCACTTGAGGGTTTCCAGCAAGGGGGGCACACCATCCATTGAGGAAAGTTCATTGCAGGTGATTGGAATCATATTTGGAGATTTCATCACTTGGGTTCTTCTTGCAGGGATGTCTCCATCATTCCTAGTGCTTTCTGAGGGAGTTTTACGGTTCAGATTATTTACTAGAGAAGTGGGACAAATTGAAGAGAAGGAGGGCGTTTTTGAGATTCAGATCTTGTCAGTTTGGAGGGGTTACACTTCAGATCTAACCCTGAGACTTCACCTAGTGACTTGCAGTGTCCCGATCTATATTTCCGTGGAGTTTCAGATCATTTGGAGGCGTACTTCATCAGGGCTGAATTATCTAGGGTTCCAGGCATCTAGTGGGGCACACCATTCAGTGGTGGAGTTCAGATCTATAGGGTTTGAGAGGGATCTTGGAGATTCAGGCACCTGGGTTGTTCTTACCATCACTCGATCTATTGTTTGGCACCTTTCTTGAGGTGATTGGACACTTTTGGCAGTAGGGATGAATTGTTGAGGAGCATCTGCTATTCAGCATGGTGTGGCACTTTCCATCTTGGAGGTTTAGCATTCGTACGACCCATATCTACTGGTATTCAGTCTTCATTGTATATCCAGCCTTTGGAGGCTTATTTTGTATTGTCGGGATCTTTTTGTAGCATTTCCATTATCTATCTTCTTGGCCATTTGTTGGCATCTTCATTGTAGCAGGTTCTTCTACCTTATTAATAAAGAAGATTTGAGATGTTTTGGCTTGTCTATCATGTTGTGTATGGTTGAGGTATGTTCCATGGTTGTCTCTTCTTGTTATTTTCTACACACATTCATATAAACACATCAATAAACCTTAAGGCCAAAATCAAGAGGCCATTCAACAAGTAAACACACCTAAACAAGTTTACTAGCAAAGTGTTTGACGAAATACCTCACTCAGCAAAAAGTTTTAAAAAGACACCAAAACCGTGATGATCCTTGCATAATGGCTTGGGATCATTACAAACCCCCCAAGTTTGGCTCCCCACGACCTAGATAACAATAAGACGTACTTGGGGGGGATATCGACGATAACTACATCCATCAAAATGCTTTTGACCGGGACCTGTGCAAGAGTGACTACTAAATCCTTTATCATACCCATGCACTTAACTCTTCTCGAATCGAAAGAGTAGAGATCTCCGTAAGGTCTGGTGATCTTGAGGCCTAGTCTGTCCATAATAGTTTTGGGCATCACATTATGTGAGGCCTGTTGACAGGCGAAATCAATCACTCGTCAACTGGAAGAATGAGTCCGGTCCGGGGTTATCTAATTAACCCAAGCCATTTGGATTAACTCACCCTGACGGGTTTAGCGGCTCCGTTGGTTGATATAAGTTCTAAAGAAAGCTAAGAAACAACCAAAGGAAATGAAATAACTTAATAAATAACAATCACTAAAATCTATATGTATGTACATCTAAATATAAATACAGTTTATTTAATAACATTTATATGATAGTCCTATTTGTCTAATTCATATATACAAGATATACAGATAATGAGTTTTAATCTAAACCCGTAAAAATCGCATGTAAATTGGTTCTTTTAACAACAGAGATAGAGAAAGTGAAAATACTATCTAATTTTTGGGTTTGTTTTCTTAAATGTGTACACTCATGAAATCAAATATTAAACTATTTAATTGAACATAAAATTTCAGATAGTTGAAAATATTCTATATATATAAAACTTCTATACTCAACAAGCAAATGAAATCAAATAACAAACTAACATGTTAATGCATCCAATGTCTATCCAATAGAGAATATCCAACCACCTTATCCAGGAGGTAAACCTGCAACAGATCTTAAGATTGCTTCAAACAAATGTGAAACAATAATACTGGAGATTGAATCATGATAACATAACATATAATGGATACAGTCACAGTAATCTTATGATTTGCAAGTAGTTACTATGTGATAATTCTTCTTATAAAAACTTGCATGTAATCATTCAACAGAAATTAGAGATAAATCTCCTATTTTAATTTCAATAGATGATCACTGTGTGTTATATCTGAGACAAGAGATATGGGCAGTATGTGAAGAGGATTATCTCAAATAACAATAAATCATGAAGACAAAAAAGCTATCATCATCTATCATCACAATGAGATAAGCAGAACTTAAATTAAAACATGATACACAAAGCTAAAGCTGTAATGTATTCTTGTCTCATTCAAGTTTATGTGCAAATATCCATACTCTCGCCCCAGGCCAAAATGTCTTTGTTTACAAAATACATGGTATTTAAAGAGTTTATTAAATCTGATCTTCCTATAACTTAGGATAGGATCAGATCCCATGAGATCAGAATATTACAAACATAGAGGGCCTACAGCCACTCATAAATGACTTGTTTGCTATTTCAAAAATTAAAAAAAGTTTTTTACAAAATAAACATAAAGAAATACAAATCATCTAAATGCAAAGTCAGACATGTTTCTCCTTAGATGATCAGCATGTAGATCTATCATATCCTGAAAAAACCAAACAAGAATAAGTTAGAAGATTTCTCATAACTAAATTCTGATTGTTTATTTAAAAGAGACCTAATTTTTAGAAATAGATAACCTACATGTTTCTGTAGCTAGTTAAAAATAAAAAACAAAAAAACAAAAATGAAATCTTTTATTTTTTTATAACATAATCAAAACAAAAAATCTATTTACTATTCCAACAATTTGCCAAAAAGACATCCAATAAATCCGAATTTATAATGGAAATTTTTTGAGTTTTTAATGATCGTATTATCCAGCCTGCTTAATCCTCTGTTTTGATAGTATTCATGGTCTTTTATAGCTGCAACAAGTCTTCAAAGGCTGATGGATAAGATCAAAAAATCCACCTTGGCAGACAAGTCATCTTTTGCCAAAAATAGACAAGAAGCTTTATCGTTTCCACCTTGTTGGCACCTTAAAAAATGGAAAAAAACACTAAATCCGATGCTCTTAATCATAACTTTCATTCAGAAACCGTCCTCATGCAATTTAGAATGATAAAACTTGGATCTGTGCTAAAATAATGCCTCTCTTCCCTTCCCTACGTTTTCAGTGGCTAAAGAGTCAAATTTCTAACCTGTAAGCCACGGAAAAACTCTACTTTCGGTGGCTAAGAATAGTTGTGAAAACTTGCGTAAGCCACCGAAAGTTCTATTTTAAAACTGGCTTTCAGAATTGTAAAATGAATTTTCTCTCAGCTTGCTGATTTTCAATGCTGCTCTTTAGGCCCTCTGTTATATCCTCCTCCAATGCATGAAAACAGGTCGTGCCCTTTTTTCCCATGGATTTCGAATTGCAACAGAGAGTAAATCTGTTATAGCTTGGTCTTTTGTGGATGAACACGCCAGTATTTGATAGCAAGGTTTAACCTCTGTCCATGATAAAACTCAGCCATTTTTCTACATATCTTCAAGTCCATATAGAGGAAATGAAAAACAAAGAAAACCCAAACGCAACAGATTTTCTGAGAGAATGCAGTCCAAAAAATGAATCATACCTCTGAAACTGTATCATTTTTGAAGAATCTGTCCATAAAGAAGGTAAAATGGCTCATTTTAGTTCTGGGTTTTAAAGGGCTTTTGTCTAATTCTTAGCGGTTTGATCAAAATATCTCCCACAATATCATGTCTCTAGAATGCAATTACGGGATTTAATAGACTGTAACAAGAGGGACTCAAAACAACTGTGAGTTTTAGACGATAGAGTTATGAATAGACAACGGGATTTTCGGATCTGATAGATTAGGGTTATTGAAAAGAAAATTCATTTAATAATAAATGAAAACCCAAATGGATTGCCCAGATCATGGCATGATATCTTCATAATCGTTTTCAGCAGTATTAGAAGACATCATGACATGTGTACTTCGACGATTGAGAGCCTAATGGGGTCGACTAGCCGTTGGAAAAAATTCCGCGTTTTCAGTTGCTAACAACACCTTGCGCCTGCCTTTTTAGCGGCCGGAACTGGAAACTTTCGGCGACTTACAACCCATAAAAATTTGGCACTTAGCTGCCGAAAGTTCTTTCTTTGACCTTTTATATTCTTGAGTTCAAATCATTACTTTCCACCACTGGACCATTACTCCTGGGCTTCTTATTTAATAATTAACCAAAGTTTATAATGTGCCCAAGAAATTCGAAACTGAACCATCAAGCCATTAGAACAATAATAATTGTATTAACACAAATAAATTTGCCCAACGACCATTTAAAAGGATTTACATTTTAATTACATATGAATGATTTGTAGAAAGATGTTTCTACGACAAAGATCATGAAAATGACAATCCAAATTCTAAGTTTAATTCATGCTTGCAGTCATGAATTAAACATAGAAGAATCGAAAATCAAAAAGTAGAAAATAATTAATAAGGCTTTAGCCCAAATAATCATAATAAACTTGTAAAAGTGTTTATAGACAGGGTGATGGCAACCACTCATGAATGAAATGTCTTTCGAACAGTTTATAAAAATCAAAATAAGTGTGGCTGCCAACAATGGTGACGTACTGGGTGAAGCAGTTATCTCTGCATCATCGATGAGTTCAGGTTAGGATTGATTGAATGATTTCAAATCAAAGAACAACTGAAAAGTCATTTGAGCATCTTTAATAATCATGACGCAGTCCAACTTAAGATATCTTTCGTTAAGAAGAATGAAATGTGGTGACAAACTTCACAAAAGAAAGCCACGACGTTTAAGTTAATGTCTCCAATACTGTTGACAGGGCCACTGCTGCCAGCAGGCGTCCATAGCCTCGTCAGGGATGTCAATTAACCCACTCTGATGTTTGTTTCCTATCCAAGAAATTTCAAATCAGAATGAAGGATGCTTATGGCCAAAAAAAAGATTTATACCTGAGAATTTTCTTCTACCTGACATTGCTTCGCTGCCAGCGGGCCTGTTCAGTACCCCGACGAAGTTGTCTTGGCATCATGCATGCATTTACCCACTGCCATCAAACCTGTTCAGTGTCCCGACAGGTTTACAAACACTTCCCACAACTCTCTGAGAAATTATTCACATTTAGATATAGTTTTAAAGACATTCAACAGAGTGGGGTGACGCTAAAAATTCCAGTTTTGACATAACTTAATATTTTCCAGGCCTTAAATTTTTCTAGCTAACCTTCATCAAGATCTAAAAATAGTTTATTAACAAAACTAATTTTCGAGGACAGGGAGTCATCGTTGAGTTTCTTTTCTTAAAGAGAAGGGACAACGTAACGAGTTTTAAAGATAATCGTGAATACTTTCAAGTGCAAATTGAAACCGAGAAATCGACTTTCAAACAATATATAATCTTTAACTAGCCTACAATTTTAGAAAAACAGACAACAATTGATGCTCTGATAGCCTTCGACAGTTATTTCAAGATGAAGCATTCTATTTTCCTCTTCTTGAACCAAAAGGTGACACATGCACGGTTTAACCAGGAAGCAGTGAAAACAAACAAAATAAAAAGAACCAAAAACCAAAAAATAAATCAAAACAGAAAAATATATACAAAGATGGGTCTGAAAACATCATGCAAAAAATCTCTTGGGAGACTGAAAGAAAATAGAAAAATCATGATTGATGTGAAAGCAGTCCTACTCGTGGTACCTTGGGTTAGGGTTGAATTTACAATTCAGATTTATTTATCTCTTTACTTTCCATTTAAAATTTTCATAATAATACTACGGCTTTGAAAAGAAATATTCAATGAAAAGGAGAGAGAAAAGGATCATGTAGACTTCCCTGACAATCATCATGTTATGGTTCTCTTAGTGTGCCCACTTGTGCTTATGACTTCATTATTACAAAGAGAAATAGTGAGGAATAAAACTAAAAGAAAACCTACTGCTAACCCTACCCTATCTACTAAACAAATCAGAATACTATGTGAAGTCATGCTTCCAATGTAGACATCGAAGTAACTCCAATCCTGCAATGGAAACAAAATCAAACATTACTAACAAGAATGGTAGTATATCAAAAAATGACATAAATATATCACACTTGCCTTCATAATCGTCATTTAAAAGCAAAGTAAGCATGATCTTACCATTCCCTTGAATATTCTTGTTGTATGAATCCTCCATCCATTTGGTAATCTTGTCATGATAAGGGTCATAATGGCATGGATGAGTGCAAGTGATTTTGGAAAACTCTTCAATATTATGGGGAAATGACATAACCATCAGCCAAGGCTGAAATGCCCCATCCTCTTGACAATTCTCTAAGTGTTCATTAATTTCTTCACATGGAGGATCTAAAAGAAATATGTCATGCCTACTTCCAAGATACTTAGGTAAAAACAAAGCAAGCACAACTTTATCTTTATTATGAAATTTTTTTATATATGAATATTCAAGCCATCCTAAGATCCTGTCACAAAAATGAGGATGCAAACCATGACTTTGATGAAACGAATATATCAATGGGGAAATCATCATAAGAGGATTTGTGACGTCAATTAGATCATTGGTTTGAATGTTCCATTTAATGAGATTGATCATTTCAAAATGTGAAGTATAAACATTAAAATTCAAGCTGATCAAAGAGCGAATACGCAACGTAGAATGTTTGATCTACATAAGATAAAATGCATCCTCTTTTTCAACAATAAACTATGTAAAATCATCTCGCAACAAGTCCTTTTCCCATGTGAGTGATGAAAGTGAAAGAGCGTCAAATCTGACTTTATCAATGTTAGGTTTGGAATTAATTTCACCAAAATTTAGAATATTGAAAGGATAAGATTGTGGCGGAAAAGAGTAGGATGTTGTAGGTAAGGTTTCAAGTCCAACAGAGTCTAGGAAGAGATCAGGATATAAAGAATAAAAATAATCAGAAATAAGCACATGAAAAGAATCTCTTGAACTACGATAATTAACAATGTTATTCTCAAGACATTTCTCTTCACCTTCTTTAAAACTCTTACTCCGTTTTGGTGACAAATTCCTCAACATAATATGATCATTTAGATTTTCCTTCTGTGTGATAGATAATTCAAAACTTACGTGACGAACATCTAGTCTTTCCTGTGGATAAAGTACATTTTGAGGATGAAGTTTTAAATTTTTTTCTTCTAGTTGCATGTCTTCTTCTCTAATCAGTTTCATAGGAGTGTTAGAACGTTTAAGACGATTTTCATTGCTTAAGTGTTCTTCAATGACTGATTTTAAATATTGATTAGAGCATGAGTTACAAGAATGAGGATATTCACCTTGAGCCAAAAACAAATCTTCTTCCATACTGGTCGAAGACTAAAAATACAATGATTCAGAGGAAAAACCAATTTGGTTGTCAATAAGAACCTGGTCAATAGATTCTACCTCCCTAGCTTGTTCAACATTGTCGAAAGGATTCTTCTCATCTTGCGAAGAAAATTCTTCTTGCAATTGAGTGATAGGATTTGCAATTAGTTCTTCGTTCGTGATTGAATATGATTGGATGGAAGGGACGCAAACATCATAGAGGAGATTTAATGCAAATGACATGTCATCGAGATTAAAGTTACAGAGGATATGATAGACTCTTGTCAAAAAGTCTTCCGAAGATGAATCGCCATTGATTAGCGAAGTATGAAATTCTTCACATAATTGATCGAAATC
This sequence comes from Picea glauca, assembly GCA_000966675.3. NCBI lineage: Eukaryota > Viridiplantae > Streptophyta > Pinopsida > Pinales > Pinaceae > Picea > Picea glauca. Next base: position 27,170 of record JZKD02S1630115.1, read on the forward strand.
ATAACTTTCAAAAGCATCTAGAAATTCATCTACAAATTGAAACCAATACAAAATGTGACATGCTGGAAAGGACTCAAACCAATGTTTAATCCGACCTCTAAAAGTAAAAGCGAACAATCTGCATAAAATTCTTAACTCAGAAATGTCATGTTTGATGCATTTGCACCAAAACTTATTAAGGTGATCTTTAGTAGATGCATTGCCTCCACCATCAAAGGTGAGTTTGGACAAGCGAGAGACTGTCTCATTTGGAACATCGGGTAATGAGAAATGGAAAGCATGTTCCAACACAGTGATTTGGGGAGCC
>JZKD02S1630115.1:35733-50403 GCA_000966675.3 Picea glauca
CTTTTCTATATTGCACTTCTTATAGAATTATTCAAATTCATTCCCACATAACTCTCAAACATTATCTTTCCTCATCACCTTAATTCTTTTCTTTGTTTGATTCTCAACAAGAGCCTTAAAATCTTTAAACATGTCAAAGAATTTAGATTTCTTCATGAGGAAATATATCCAAGTATTCCATGAGAAGTCATCTATAAAAAAGACATTGAACACAAATTTTCCCAATGATGGAACTGACACAGGTCCAAACACATCACTATGCACTAGCTGTAAAATTTCTTCTGCCTTCATTGCACCAGAGGGGAATCTTACTTGATTTTGCTTCCCATATACACAATGTTCACATAAATCAAAATCTATAGAGGAGTTAGATATAACTTCAACCATACATTTATCATGTAGTAGTTAAAATATCTTCTCTCTGATATGCCCCAATCTTTGATGCCACAACATAACCTTTTCTCCAGAGATTGTAGGATTTTTTTCTTTTTCATCTCCAATATTAGGAACAATGGAACTATTACACCCATTACTAATAGTGCTTCCTTGTAGCTTATACAAATTTCCAATCTGAACTCCCTTCAGCAACACCATTGCTCCTCGAACCATCTTCCAGGTTTCCTTTTCAAATATGTTTTTTACCTCCATTTTTCTTACATAAATCAAATTTCTGGCCAATCCTGGGATGTGCAGAACACCATGCAGTGTTCTAATCCTTCCATATATGAGCCTCAACTTGACTTTTCCTCGTCCTATGATTCTAGTTGTTCAGTCATCAACTAGGAAAACATTACCTCTATCATACCTTTCATATTCACAGAACCACTCCCTATGGGGAGTGTTGGTACCAGGCCGAAGTGGAAAGAAGGATGATCGTGGGAAAGAAAGCGTGTAGAAACGGAAGTAACATCTGGAGGAAGAACAACACGCGCACATGCAAGAAAGCGTGCACAAGGAAAGTGACTGCTGGAGGAAGAACAACACGTGCACATGGGAGGAAGACCTAACGTCGGTAGGGTTAGGGTTTTGGTAATACATTGTAAATGGTTGAAGATCTTGATATATATAAATATAGATACGCAGGTATTATATACAGGTTGGTTCTCTTTTGTATTAGTTCAACTTTTGTAATATTCCATCATAGTATGTACGAGTTGATGTGTTATGTAATCCTTTTATGAACCACTTTTGTAAGTTGTTGAGCTAAGAATAGAGGAGAGAAGGAAGATATGAGGATTAGATCGCATGCTGTGGAGCCCAGTGCGATCTAGTTTTCCTCATACAGATCTTACCAGTCTGAGGAGAATTGCAAGCGCGTGGTGCTGGAAATGAAAAAATACCATAATAAAAGAGCCAAGAGACAAATATTTGTAGACGTATCCCAGGAGGGGGTAAACCACGGTAATATCTATGTAATGTGATGAATGCATGTACCTCTTTATTTTCTTTCAGCATTTAATTGTTATGCTGAACGAATGAGTTAATACATTTTTATGGAATACGATTGTGTTGTTTGGGAAATAGATTGTGAGAGATAAATGCACACCTGTGAATAATAGTAGATTGAAATCACAATTCATAGTACATGGCTCTGAATAATAAACCCCTATCTCATACTCAATCCTAGGCTGTAAACACTTGAATCTGAGGATTAGATTGCAGGCTGTGGAGCCTAGTGTGATCTAGTCCACCTCATACAAATCTTACCAGTCTGAGGAGAATTGCAAGCGCGTGGTGCTGGAAATGCAAAACTACCATAATAAAAGAGCCAAGAGACAAATCTTTATGGGCGTAGCCCAGGAGGGGGTGAACCACGGTAATATCTGTGTAATGTGATGAATGCATGTACCTCTTTTTTTTTCTTTCAGAAGTTAGTTGTTATGCTTAATGAATGAGTTAATACATTGTTATGGAATACAATTGTGTTGTTCGGGAAATAGACTGTGAGATATAAATGCAGACCTATGAATAATAGTATATTGCAATCACAATTCATAGTACATGTCTCTAAATAATAAACCCCTATCTCATACTCAATCCTAGGCTGTAAACACCTGAGTCTTACAGCCACCCATTTAAAGCTATCTCGGGTGAGACTACGTAGTGCATTCTGTGTACTACGTTGCCTTCTGGTCTACCAAGAGGACCGATAGTTTTAGAGGCTTTGTTGGAAACCTGAAAGACATGAACCCTGGGTCAATAACTTAGACGATAAAGGAAATTAGTAACCAAAAAATGGTTATGTTATCATGTTAATAGGAACAAGAGAGGACTGAGTAGATGAGATCAATTGAATGAGAAACGAACGAGTGAAACAAGAAGAGAAATGAGCCATTAGAAGGGAATGTTGAGACCTTGGAACCCCACGAAAGAATAAATCAAAGGCTAGTTGATAACCAAAGAGATAGATTTTGCACATAAAGACAATAGAAACCCTAGAATCACACCTCACAAATATCTAGACAAATATTTGTTTACTGATTTACACAAAGTATTTTTTTATGATTTTCCACATCTACTACATGAGTGGATACTAAGGTTGAAGGATAACCATGCGACGAACTGGATTCGATAACTAGATTGGACCCCGGTACAAATTGAGCAGTTACAGAAGGTGAACAACAAATTCACCCTCGCAGTAGACTTTTGTCTTGATAGTATCGTTGTAGGGTTCATAACAGAGTTTGCAGTTGACACGGTGAAGTCATACATCACAACAGAGAAATAATTTCTATGCGAACCCCGAGGAAGGTACATTCGATCAATGTATACTTCTATTAAGATATTTTTATATAAAAAAAGTGTAATGAAAATGGAATCAGACAACTAAACTTCCTTGCATGCATGGGGGAAGGGGGGAAACACTGATAGAGAGAGGATAAATGGAAGGAGGTAAGGATAAAGGCAAGAAGGAGGAGGAACCCTTGGATCCAATCATGATGGATGACGACCAGATCAAGTGGATCTTGGCATCAACAGGAAATACGCATAGTGGAGTACCCTACCAATACAATATGCATACCAAGAAGAGATCCATAGCCATGAGGGAGGGCTTGGCGAGCGATGAGGAAGAGGTATAGGATCTTCGGGCTGTGGAGCAGATTGAGGAAATCATGCACGCAACATGCGAGAGGAAGATGAGAGGTCCAAGAACGGGAGGAGAAGGAAGCCATCCTATCCATATTAATGTCAGTGTGGAACCCATAAACCCATGTGCAACTAATACACCAAAGAGAACACTGTCGTTTAGACAACTGAAGTTCGGAGGAAGTCCGAAAGCAAGAAGCACATCTACACAAGGAGCAACAACTAGAGGAGCCAGTTTAGGTAGCACTAGCCAAGTATCTACACCGCGCAGAGGAGGTAGTAGTTCAGTATTCAAAATGACAGGACATGATCCCACTATCAGATTACCAAAATTTCAAGGGGAAGCAACAGAATACCCTGAGAATCATTTGTTCATTTGTGAAAATATCTGGGAAGCAAAGCAGATCACTGATGAAGATACCAAACTCGCACAACTAGCTATTACGCTCAGAGACCACGCACTAGAATGGTACATGAGTCTAGACACTGTTGTGGGTGGGAAATCCCTCCTATGGACTAGCACTAAGGGTTTTATCATGCATGCAGAAATGACCTAAAGATTCTTAATTTTTACCATCATCCCATGCCTAGACCCCTATTACTCATATGTAAATACAAGGCTCAAGAGATTAAGTTGACGTACCTTATTCTTCATGTTTGATGTCGATCCCTTTTCGCGCTTGGTCGTTCTTTGACTGGAACTCTCCTCCCAATGCTGACCTGCATTCACTAAAGACAAAGAAATAACTCCACATGCATTTGATCTATGAACTAATGGGTTAGATATTTAATCAATCATACAATCAATATTCCAATAATGAAAATCTCATATGGCGGGACGAGAAAAGAAATTCTTTTATTAACTTCACAATGACACCTTACAATGATAAAGTCGGCTACTACTCCTCGATCTTGGTCCTGGGCTCTTCTTCCACTGTCTTCCAACTACTTTGATCTATACTTCTCTTTGCACAAGGATAGCTAAAGGTTGGGACAAAGGGAATGCTCAATCAGGTATAGTTTCTTTACTATGATTCTCCTCTTCCAAATGGGACCCCTAACCCTTCTTTTATAGGCTAGAAGAAGCTAGGTATTTGGTCGAATGTCCGACCATGCATGGCCGAAAGGTTTAGTTAACTTACCCAAAGTTGTGTGTTCTATCAACAACTTTCCTTTTTTCGTGCTTTTGTAGGTACACGCAGGTTGTCTTGGGTCAGCTAGCGTGTACATGCGTGCAATAATGTAGCAGGGTGCGTGGGCCTTTATAAAAGGGGTTTTTAAGAAGAGTTGTTCAACAGTGTTTTGGCAAAGAAGGAATTTGAGATGGCCTGATGCGAGGTAAGCATGTCTAGTGAAAATTAGGGTTATAACAGATGCCCCCTAATGTGTGAGGTCAGGTGAGCATCTGATGGCTGAAATACATTAACAATCTTCACCGATGAGTCAAACAAGTGAGCCCAGGGACCAAAAATCAGGAGTTGTCATCTGCAAAATAATAATTGTCTCACCGAGGTGGGCATACCCATGTTTGGGATAAAACAAAATCATGGATACCAATAAAATACACTGTAGATCCATGTCATATAACTATATAAAGTGTAGCTGCGAGCAATACACAGTGAAGCTACATCTCGAAATAAAAAATATATACGTGTAGAGTATCCATCTTCTAGAAGATGATAAGGCTTGATGGTTGGAGATGAGGTATTCAGAGCTCGAGCAACAAATTCAAAATCTTCAAAACTCGAGTAGGAGTGTAATATGAGTGTATGACTTCACTACCCAGAGGTCTTTGACGACTCATCAGTCATGGACTAGAGAATCTTGATGATTAGAATGAATGCTTCATTGATTTTGAACAAAGACTTGATTGGACATTCACGATGGTTGGGCATGAGGGCAACAAACAAACTGTAGAGGGGCTGACAAAGGCTTGGTAAAAAATTCCCTTGGAAAATAGCACTAGAAATGATGAGACTCGGGCAACATGGCATTAACATAAGTTTATGAGGTAGGAGGCAACATAAACTCTCCATATGTTTGGAAGAATAACCAAACGGAGGAGGACACAACTCTATGTAGCGAGAACAACTTTCTAAGGTCGTATTAAATCCCAGAGTTTGATGAACAAATGGACAGATGTGCTTTATCCAAGGCGACTCATTATGCTGCCAATAAAGAAAATACTTTTCCCTTCCTCTTTTTGGGGTATATTTGATTTTTTTGTCTTTTTCAATAATTTTGGAAAAAGAATAAAAGAATGTTACATTACAAAGGAGGAATGAGTGTTGCAAACATACAAGCTCAAGGCTCAGGGACAAGACTAATGTTCAAAGTAAGGATACTTGGGAAAAATACTCCAGGGTCCAAAGGTGTCAAGACGTAGAGGCAAAGTGCTACAGGGCTTGCGTATAAGGCATGATTTATATGGTTCAGTTGAGAGCAACATGGAGCCGGCATTAGGCCAAAGACCCGGGTATGAAAATGTGATTAATAAAACACACAATGGTAACGTCCTTCGATGTGAGTTTAACGAGCCTAGAGAAGGTAAGCCTGACATTTTTTCATATTTAGAGAGTCTGAAAAACGTAAAAGGAGACTCCATTGGGGTACCTTTTTCAAAGGTAGTCTAGTCGGTTCGAAAAAGGGGTAAACTAGCACCGAAAAGACGTCTATTCAAAACCATTTTAACGAGTGTGATAAAGACAATATCACTCAGTGATCTTTTCAATTTTAGGGAGTCTGAAAAGAGCTTAACTATGGACTCTGTGGGGGTTCCATTTTCGTATATTTAGTCCCTAAGGCCCGAAAAAGGGTTAAAATGATACCTGAGAGTATTCTTCTAGAGAACTGAAGTTCCTTAGAGTATACCTTTGTTCGTACAGTTGACCGTCTGGACTGAAAAAGGGGTAAACTACCTCCAGATAGATGTGACTTCAAATTTCAGTTTAACGAGTGTGAAAGGCCACAAGATCACTCAACAATCTTTTCATGTTTAGAGGGTCTGAAAAGGGATTAAAAGAAGACCCGTTATGTTTTTTGGGAGTCCCAAGGGTGAGGTCAAGAGTGAAAATGAATCATGCAAATGAGGCTCAAACTCGTAATCAGGAAAAACAAAAAGGACTCCCGAGCCTACATTCATTAGTGATAGCATGGACACCATAACGCAACCAGGATCTACCTAGGGAATCCATGTTCTGGTAAGCTCTACCACCAAATCATGACACTTCTAAAGCATCAATGATGGTTCTGTGTCGCAACGTGATGGGATCGATCCTATGACAAAGGGATAAATACAACAAGATACAAAAGTCGGGGTGGAAACCTAACCTATATGCTCAATTTGATCATCTGAGGTTTTTCCCACGGACCGTCAAAAGTGACCCAAAACTCCAAAAAAATGTCTTGATACCCGATCATAGCCTTCTAATGCAACTCCTGAATCACTCTAAATGGTTTTCAATTTAAAGAAAATGATAAGGGGGAAAAAAAAATGACAAAAAGGGGCCAAAAAGTTTATAAATAGAAGTTGGCAGCTCATTATCACTATTGCTGATTTGGAAATTGTCTCTGGAGCAAAAACCCCCTTTGGCAAAAGTGGTGATTCTAGGAGCTACAGTGGACAAAACGCCCATCCGTCTGGACCAAGTAAGTATAAACTCTCTCCTCTTGCAATTTAAATCTTTATTTATGATTTTAGTTTCAAGTTTTTGGGGGGCATCGACCTTCAAAAGGTCAGCCCTAGGTCCACACGGGTACTCTTATGACATGCCATGTGTACACTCGGGCAGAGAAAAAACTGCATGCGTGTACACACGACTATCATCATTACAACCCGCGTGGACCCTTTATTTAATGATTTTTTTTTAAGAAAGCAAGGGTTAACCCTCCTGAACTTGGTATTTTGCAGGATGTATGTTCACTGGAGGGAAAGAGAGCATGAGGATATTTTTGAGTTTGTCGGGGAAGACCCCAATGCTGTTGCTGCCATAATGCAATGTGGGCTACTCAAGTTCTTCCTATGTCCTTTTATGCGGGCACAACCTAGGCTACTGAATGCCTTGGTTGATTATTGGCATACCGACGCAGAGGTCTTTATGTTAGAGAGGTAGTCACTGGTACCTACTACAGAGGACATATATTTTTTGACTGGCCTCTCCAGGAGAGGGGAACCAGTCAGTTTTCGAGCATTTCCTTCGAGGCCTCATAACATATTGGAATTGATAGGACTTTATTGTGAGGCTGGTACAAATTGATCGATCTCACAGGCACCCATAAGCAAGATCACAGATTTAACACTGCAGGCGATTGTGTTTCTTATTGGGCGGATGACTAGTTCTGTGGCTCTACATCAGGCATCCTGTGCACAGATGAACTGTGCAGTCTAATGCTTAAATGCATAGATATTTGACTGGAGCACTACACTGCTAGATTGTATGAAGAGGCAGCTAACAGATTGTCGGTCGCGAACGTAGAGGAACTTTGGGTTCAGGACGATTCTATGCTCTTTCTTCTTTGAAAGAGTTCCTAGTTTCAGTCCTCGAGTGGTGGTATGAGGACATCGGGCCTCTCTTCCCGTGGTTTGCAAATGGGTAGTGTTACTGCCATGAAAGGGTGGTGGAAGGACCAATAAGTCCTTTGATGACGATTTATTTTCTTGGTTGTCGCGATAGATCCCATTCATAGAGAATTACCCTTATGCTGGGATTGATTTCTCAAGAGATCCTGAGATACCAGTAACTCCTGGTGAGGAGCAAGGAGAGATGGGTAAGTTTGCATTGTTTTTTTGTTTTTTGTGAAACATATGTAATTTTTATGTTGTTTTTTTTTATATATCATTTTTTTTTATACCAGAGTATTTGACAGATATGTGTCTATTATGTGCAGATGTGGGACCAGTGCGACCTGTGGATTACGTGAGGAACAAGCGTCATCCTCGGCCAAGGGCCGCACCTGCCACCGCAGGGGGACTAGCAGTAGCAGGAGAGCTTCCAGCCGGTGAGGCTGAGAGGGTTTTGAGATGAGTCGAGCGAAACTTTACCTCGCTCACCCACACAGTACCTATGGCATAGATTGAGGATCTGCCACCATCTATGCAGCCTCATGTAGTGGGGGAAACATGGACGTGGGTCCGAATGTTTCAACATTTGGAAAACGCTGTTGATCATTACAACAAGGCCCACAGGCCCTGACCTTAGTTAGTCTAGATTTTTCACGTGATGAGAGCACTACTTGTATATATTTTTTGAGGGCATAAGCCCCATGACTCGTTACTGGTCATACTTTTGAGGCGCTTGCGTCCACCTATGTACTCTGATGATTATGGTATTATATATGGATTTTTATGTATTTTTGTGTCTTATGGATCATATTTGGCTTTGAAAATGTATTTACATGTTTATGTGTATGCCTTTTTATATGTGTGCGAGGTGCTAGTCTAAAATTTGATTAGCTAGAGTATCTATAATTTGGTTTAATCTCCTAGGAACATGAAAATATGTAATATAATCAAAGATTCGTTGTAAGAGATGTACCCTAAGTAATCGTTAGTGTAAATTCGGATCATGAACACGGTAGACTCTATTTAACTAAGACACAACCAGCTGAGCATCTATATAGACCTGGAGATGAGAGATACGAAATGACAGGGTGTCATGAAGCAACTCAATAACTACACTGTACTCGGCGACATTGTTTGTGGTGTCACCTAAGCATATACCTTCGGAAGATAATAACTAGCCTTGAGGTGTAAAAATTACTTAAGCTATGGAGGCAAGCCTCCGAGTGTGCCAACTAGCATCGTCTGCGTATCCAATGAACACCTCTGATTCACTTGACATCTGCCACAGTGACAAAATATAATATCAAAAATGACACATCTATAATACTAAAAGAAACTAGAAAGTATTAGTACAAAGACTATACATATGTTACAAAAAGTTACCCAAGGTGACCTACCTATGAGTAATACTTCTTGAGGTAGAGCCCATTTCTAGGCTCCGCCAAAGAATTTCCCTCAAAGTCAACTAGACGATAAGCACCCTTTTTTAGAACCTCTTTTATGATGAAAGGTTTGAACCACATGGATTTGAATTTTCCTGCCCCCAGGGGGTCCTTATCTTGGTCATAGACTAGGAAAATGTTGCCTTCAGAGAACACCCGAGGACGAATGGACCAATCATACTAACACTTGACTTTATGTTTGTGAGCCTCGTTGGCTAGGGCCACATCACGACGCTGCTCATTGAGTCTCTCAAGGTATAATAACCGTTCTTCAAGTGGAGAAGTGTCTGGCAATAACTGTACTTCCAACTTTAGGGACAGGATTTGACATTCGATAGGAAAGACTACTTCCAGCCCGTAAACAAGTTGAAAAGATGAGAAACTAGTTGCAGTCTTAACAGATGTTCGGTAAGCCCATAATGTCGAGTATAAGATCAAATGCCAATTTGACTTGGCTGAGTTGATCGTTCACTGTAGGATGGTATTAAGAGATTTATTTACAGCTTCCACCTGACCATTTTCTTGGGGGTAGTAGGGTGACGAATGTTCTTTCCACAACCCAAGCTTTGATGTTAACTCGGTCATCATTTGGTTCTAAAAGTGACTTCCATGGTCAATGACAATCTCTCTTGGGAAACCAAACCTTGCTATTATCTGGTTGAATAAAAAGAGAGCTGCAGTCTCTCCATCATCTTTAAATGTTGGCATAGCTTCGACCCACTTCGTGAAGTAGTCTACATCTACAATGATATAATGGTGCCCCCTTGCTGAAGGAGGGTTGCATGTAGTGTAATCAATCCCCCACTTTGTGAAGGGATCAACTGTGATGATAGGAAACATGGGAGCAGGATGTGCCCTCATCTTCTGAGAGAAGATATGACATGGGTGGCACTTCTTGACCGATTCGATACAATATTTTATTAGTGTCAGACAGAAGTAACCTGCTCGTAAAATATTTTTGGTTGTTGCCAACCCAGACAAATGACCGCCACATGCTTCGGTATGGAAATCGTTAAGCATGATAACTGCTTCTTCGTGAGTGAGACATCGATGCAGGATGTAGTCTACACCTCTTCATTACAACGTATTGTCGAGTATGAGATAATTCTTGGCTTGGTGGTGTATACAACGGCGCTCATCATGAGAAGCAGAGGTGATTCACTTCAAAGTCTGAAGATAGATAAGTATATCTCCGTACCAGGGATCCGAAGATGTGATAAAAAACATATCTCCTCCGATAGGCGACTCTTCGGGCACAACATCACCTAACTCAACTGGAAGTTCTGAAATAAGTTCTGCGAAGACCAGTGACCTTTTGGATTTCGCTGAAATGAAATCTAGGTCAAATTCTTGGAGGACGACTATCCATCTACTGATCTTTCCACTTATTACCCGTCATGTCAACATGTATTGAAACAGATTCACAATGGCAATGATGGTGGTCTTGCGAAACAAAACATAATGACAGAACCGTTGAATAGCATGGACTGCTGCCAATGCAAGTTTTTCGATATGAGAATAATTGAGTTCCGGTCCAACTATGCCTCGACTCAGGTAATAGATCACATATTCTAAGAAAAAATCATTTTCCTGAACTAAGACCATGCCGATGGTTGACTCTGCTATAGCCAGGTACAATAATAAATCTTTGTTATAGTTAGGTGGCCGAAGCAGAGGAGCAGTTGTGAGGGCATGTTTCAACGCGTCGAAAGAGTGTTGAGTGGAATTGTCCCAATAAAAAGGAACGTCTTTATTCAGTAAGCGCATAAATCCCTTTGTGATCTCGACATAGTTAGCGATGAAACACCTTAAAAAATTTGCCTTGCCTTGTAGACTCTAAAGTTGAAGGATTGTGTGTGGGGGAGGAAATTGAATTATTGCCTCAACCTTGAGAGGATCGACCATGATCCCTGTTGTTGACACTATGAAACCTAACAAATGTCCTGATGTTACGCAAAATCTGCACTTGATTGGATTCAAGCGAATCCGGAAGTAGCGACATTCCTCAAAGATAAGTTGGAGGTGTGTGGGATGATCCATTCTTTTGCGATATAGAGATGATAAATCATCTAAATAGGCCTCAACTATATGCTTGAGATCATGGAAAGCAAAAGACATAGACCGTTGAAAGGTCGCTCCAACATTTTTGAGACCAAAGGGCATCTTACGATACGCGAATGTACCCCATGGACAAATGAATGTCATTTTGTGTTGGGATTTGGGTTTGATTTGTATTTGATTATATCCTGAAAAACCATCCATGGAAGAGAAGGCCTCGCAACCTACACATTCATCAATTATCTGGTCGATGAATGGTGTGGGAAAATTATCTTTTGGACTGGCCTTGTTCAAATCACGGAAGTCTAGACATACACGAATCGTGCCTTGTTTCTTATTGATGGACACAAGATTTGACACCCATTGGGTCAAATGGATATGATAGATAAAACCAGATTTTAGCAGTTTCTCAACTTCAACCTTAATGGCTACTGCTTTCCTAGGATTAACTAGACGAAGCTTTTGCTGAACAGGCTTGGCATCTGGATAAGTTGTGATTTCATGTTTGACTATTTTTCGATCGATGCCTAACATTTCCTCGTAAGACCAGGAAAAAATGTCACAGAATTCGTTCAATAGATCTATGTAGATTTGAATCTCTCCAGGGGAACAGTCAACTCCGACGAAAACATTCTCCACGATGCCAGGGGTTCTGGAGATATTGATCGGTATGGTTTCAACGATAGTTTCCATATTACCCTCGGCATAAACCTCATGTGTAGCTAATTAATAGGACAAGACCTATCTCCAGTCATAGTCAAGGTGAATTCTTCGGCTTCGATTCTGCTTAAATCTAGGAGGAAGTATGATCTATGATGGAGATCGTCCCAGGGTTTGTCTGAACTAGTCATTGCTTCAATTACTGCTTCGTTGGTGGGCAAGACTAAGTCTAACGAATCAGTGTCAACAAGAGAACCTTGAGCCCAAATAGGCTCTAGAGTCGGATCTAACTCTTGTGCAGGAGTTGGATCTGTGTCGGCCGAAGCTTGCTAGACTAAAGAGTATGCTACTTCAGCTGCAGACAAGGGCATGGACATACCCAGGTGCCCTGTCCCGTCCATCATGGCTGATAGGGAAGGAAGTATCCACAGATCATTGAAGTAAGTCATGCGAAATGATGAAACTTGGAAAATCTCAACCTTATGTGGTCGAATATGAAATTGTCATCGCCTTGAGGGGGCGGGTAATCAAAGGTACCTATCAAAGATGTGCACAAACCAACCCCTACGTTGACTACGCCTGGTTGTGGATTATCAATCATCGGGACCATGGATACCCCCAATGAAGGGTCAGGTCTGGAGAAAGACAATTGATCAATGGTCACAATATGGTCCTCGTGTGGAAACAACAAGACCCGAAAAATTGTAGCAACCATTGCTTGCATGGCGTAAGTCCAATTCCTTCCTAACAAGAGATTGTAGTCGAGGGACGTGTCGACTACTTCTACCTTGATGTACACAGTCTTCCCTCCTAACTGCACGGGGAAAGAGTTAATGATACCATGTGGTCGGAACGAATGACCGTCAAAAGCAGTGAGAAGAGCAGGTGACAGAGACAAAACGAGCTGGCCAATGGCCTTCCAACATGCCAAAGACATAATGCATGTTGAGGCGCCCTCATCAACCACCGTGCAAAAAATATTATGAGTAAAAGTTTTCATGGGGTGAGCCACTACTATCTGAAATTCTACGTGGTAAGGCAGATGAGGTTTTAAGTCGGTTGTATCCAGCATGATTGTACCTAGATTACAAGTCTCGGTAGATCCTAAAGTAGCTAACAAAGATTTCCTCTGGGAAGGGAAACTTTGGAGGACCTTCAAAGTGGACATCGCACAAGGGGTTTGAGACAAATCCTCCACCACAGAATAGTTCTGGGTGGCCCTTGCGTTTGGGTTGTGAGAATATTTTTTGAACATGCCTTTTGGGATGCGTGTCATTGTTTCGCCCAAAGTCTTCTCGATCTGGAGAGGAAGAGATGGGAGTTCAGCTTCTTTGCCCTTCTCAGAAGTGCTTGGTTTATTGTAGTCATGTGCTCTAGTCGATATAAAAGCATCACCCTTCATCATATACACATTCATGGATGCGGGATTGTTCGAAGATGGAGAGGGTCCTTGACTGCCTCCTTCCACGCTTGTAGAGGCTTGGGTTAGGTTTTTCCCATGTTGAAATGGATTGGTTAACATGGTAGGTTGTTGCCGTGTCACAAAATTTTGGGCCTCTGCAAGCCAAGGACATTGGTGGGTCGGGTGGTCTTCCACGCACAGGTTGCACGGATACCTCGCCTTATGTTTCTTAGTGTTGCCCCTGCTAGAAATATTAGTGGGTTTCTTATCCCCCTTACCTTTCTTTCGTTGTTTTTTCTTTCCTTCGGGCTGCTGGGTGGCCTTTGGATTTGTTGATTGCACTGTGTGTACATCCAACGTTTTAGTAGGGGGAGCAGCCAAAATAGTAGCTTGGCTGGCCGATGTGTGTTGTATAGACAATTGCTGCAATTGCTTCGTTAGTTGCTTAGCGAGATTTGTTTGTGCTGAACCAACAATACCATTGGCATGTGGTCCAACTCTCTGTCTGGTTTTATCAAGTATTGAGCATGGCACATCTGGCAAGATATCGTATAATAAACTAGACTGAGAATAGATTAGCTCAAGCTGTTGAGCTCTCATGATGGCGTCTTCTTCGGAAAACACTCCCGATGTCGCAACGTCTTTGGATAAATGTGGGACCAAAGACTTAAGGAACCACTCGAGCAGGAATGCTGGTGGGACTGGCACCTAAATTAAACTCTTCTGGTGTCTCCATTCTCGGATGTGATCAAAGATATGGTCTGCTTTTGTCTGTGAGAAATTGGCCAACAATTTTGTGCCAGTGTCGTATCTCACAGGTAATTGGAAATGGTTTAGGAAAGCCATTTCCAATTTGCCGAAGGAAGAGTATCTTGAGAGGTCGAGCTCAATGTACCATTTTGCGACACTCCTAATGAGAGTACATTGAAACAATCACAACTGTATGGAGTCGTCTTTCAACAAGTTAGATGAGCACTAACGATGGAAGGTGGTCACATGATCTCTTGGATCTTCATTATATTTGGCCTCGAACTTTGGTATGTCTGAAGGCAACTTCGTCGGCAAAGGGGGCCAATGTGAATCATGATAGATAGGGTCATTCAACAACCTTTTCAAGTCTGGCAAATGCAGGGTTGCTAGGAAAGGTAGTTTTCTTTGTTGGTGATAACCATGGAAAAAGGGACCTGGAGTTTGACTAGCACCAGGTTGCCAGGAAAAGTTCGGCTGTTGGCCTGGGTTCTGGTAAAAACCATGGCCATGACTAGTGTAAGGATTCTGCATGTGAGGAGACTATTGTACAACTGAGAGGGGGGGGTGAATCAGTTGTTACCATTATTAAACAATCATGCTTCTTTTAAAATCTTTACAGGGCACTCAATGATGATCACAATAATGGGAAATAAACAAAGGCACATTCAACATCAGTCACATATATGAGAAAACAGAGACAGATAATTCCC
>JZKD02S1630115.1:72188-103551 GCA_000966675.3 Picea glauca
ACACATGATACTATAGGAAATTCATCAAAGGATATGCCCAGATCACAACACCAATGGAAAAAATGTTAAGGAAGGATACAAAGTAACAATGGAATGACAAGTGTCAACACGGTCTAGATACCCTGAAGGAAAAGATGGTTACCGCACCAATACTAGTATTTCCAGACTGGGAAAAGACATTCCATGTGCATGTAGATGCATCAGTGATAGCACTTGGAGTTATCTTAGCCCAAATAGGAGTGGGAGACTTGGATCACCCGATAGCATTCGCAAGAAAAAAGTTATCAGAATCAGAACAAAATTATAACACGACAGAAAGAGAAGGCCTAGCCATGTTTTATGCACTGTAGAAATTCATACATTATCTATTGGGAAAACACTTTAAGATGTTTACAGATCACTCAGCCCTGAAATACCTAGTCAACAAGCCAGTGTTGGGGGGGAGAATTTTTCGATGGTTACTTCTATTTCAAGAATTTTATTTTGAAGTAATAGTTAAACAAGGAAAACTCAATGCAAGACCTGACCACCTGTCTAGGGTCACAAATGGAGAAGAACCTATGAATTTAGAAGACAACTTTTTGGATGCACAGTTATTCTCAGATTGTTGATGATTACTTCACAAATATCATCCAGTACTTGAGCACAGGTACTGTGCCGCAAGAACATACCACTGTGCAGAAAAAGAACCTGATAGTTCACACAGCCGACTATCAACTGATCATAGGACACCTATACAATATGGGTACAGACAACATCTTACGAAGGTATGTGTTAGAGCATGAACGACCAAGAATTTTAGTAGAAGATCACGAGGGAATGGAAGGAGGGAATTATGAAGGAAAATCTATCGCACAGAAGGTACTACGTACAGGAATATGGTGGCCAACGATTCACAGGGACTCGAAACAGTACTTTCAGAGATGTGATCTTTGTCAAAGGGTAGGCAAACCCAACAAGAGGGACAAGATGCCACTACGAACACAAGTAATATTATAGGCATTTGACAAATGGGAAATAGTTGTGGGACCAATTAACCCACCAACCAAAAGAACAGGGGAAAGATACATTATCACAGCGACGGAATACCTAACAAGATGGGTGGAAGCCGCACCAGTAAAGGATTGTAGCACAGAGATAGCTACACACTTCTTGTTTGAACAAGTAATCACTAGATTTGGGTGCCCAAGAGTTTTGATGAGTGACCAAGGCACACACTTCATAAACAACACCATTTGCGCAATGACTGAAGATTTTTAAGTTCTTCACCAGAAGAGCATACCGTATCATCCACAAGCAAATGGCACAGTAGAAGCCTTCAACAAAATTCTGGAGAGTGCACTGACAAAGATTTGTAAAATCAACATAGATGATTGGGACCTCAAAGTACCAGCAGTATTATGGGGGTATCAGACTACATGAAAATATTTGACAGGGCACACACCATTAAAACTAGTCTATGGCCAAGAAGCAGTAGTGCCATTAGAATTTTTAGTACCAAGCTTATGTGTAGCAGCTATCACACAAATGAAAGAATGAGACACAATACAGGAAAGACTGAATCAGTTATTGTCAATGGAGGAAGAACGAATCTTGGAAGGATTCCATCAACAAGTGTAGAAATCAAGAGACAAATATTGGCACGATCAACAAATCAAGAAGAAAACATTCAAGGAAGGCGATCTAGTATTGCTCTACGACAAAAAATCATTTCAGCACCCGGGGAAGCTTAGAATGCATTGGCTAGGACCATACGAGGTAAAATCTATCACAGATGGAGGAGTTGTATAGTTAATATATTTACCAGATGCAGACCTCAGAGGAATGATCAATGGGAGACGACTGAAGCTGTATAAGGACAGTCAACCACCCACCGTGCTGTAAAAAAAATTAAAAAATTAAATAAAAAAGAGAACAAAAAGGAAACAAGAATAAAAATCACGCAGCACACCAGAGATATAAAGACCATATGATGTTTGAAACACGAATTCAGAAAAGGTAAGGAAAACAGTGATATAAAAAGGGAAACAAGCAGGAAAAGGAAAGTTAGAAAAAACAGTATGACAAGACAACACTAGGCAAAATTAAATCACGGCAAGGACCGATGGTGTTAACGCCAATTCTTGCAAGGGGGGTGTTTCTCTCCGATTTCAGGCCCTTGCTGTAAAATGTGTAGAAATGGGGTTTAAAAATCCATCAAATGTGTTTTATTCAAAGGCTGCAGTCATGAGCACCAAGCACAACACATAGAAGAAGTCCATTTCGGGCTTAAAATCAAGCGAGCGGACATTTTGTTTTCAACGACGAGGATCCATAGATGGAGCAGATCAACGGTCATCAGGAAAGTTTGAGCCACGAAGTTTCATGAGGTTTAGTGCATGGGTTCATCCCTTAGGGCCAAATTCAAGAAATGATCGTGGTCGTCCGATCCGGTAGAAACGTCGAAATGATCGTGGTCATCCGATCCAGTCGGGACACATGGCGCCTGATTAAGTTTGGTCTCCATTTCGACTACCGAGACTTTGAAATACAAGGGTCGAATCCCTTCCACCCATGATATGCAAAATGAGAAGGCGCCTTTGGGTGAGAGCCTACATTCATAGCACAGGGTCGTATGGAAAGGCAGGTCCTAAAGAAGGGGGACAGGTTGCAGCTAGTCAACATTTCGGGGATTTTGGAGCTCCCGGTGGGAGAATCCCCGAAAGAATCAGGACCGTTAATCTTGAAGGACACGTGGCATGCGATTAAGTCCAGTTGCCATTTCGGCTACCAAGACTTTGAAATACAAGGGTTGAGAGCAAAGGAACAAGAACTCCCAGTGGGAGAATCCCCGAAATACATTAAGGTTCATCGTGACCGTCCATATTAAATCAAATCCGGCCACTGATTACGGATTATCCATTTCGGCTACCGAGACTTTGAAAGACAGGGGGTCGCTCCTCCACTGCATCTGGAATTGCCTAAACATGAAATGGAAAAAGCGCCTTTGAATATAGGCGCAGGGTCACGACCCGTGGTCACTTGGGGTGATAGAAAGAGCCGCGCAAAGGGCCAAAGCATTGGTTTTAGCTGCAGGAGGCATCGCTGCATTCTCCAGGTGCCAATTCAACTCAGCCTCGATCCTGATCTTTGCTAGCAGTAAATAAAGGTAGGAGGAGGTGGTTGAAACCTCGCCTCACTCTTAAATGTAAGGCATGGAGGTTCTGGTAGGCAATCTGCCCAAAATCGTCCCGTGTGTAGGTTTTCCTAAAGAAGCCATGCCGATATGATGTCCTCATCTGACTAGAGGAGCCTGCACACGCTAATTTGGACTTTAATGTCTCAGCTACCCTCCTAATGCCAAGGTGGCGAATTGCTCTGAGTATATATACTCAGTTTTTGTATTTTTGTGGGCATGGATGGTAGAGCAGAGCTCTCGACTGTAATGTTTTAATGAAGCACTGGTTTTCCTGGATATGTATCTGCATATGAAATTTTCTTATTCAATGTAAGGAAACTCTCTTTTTCATCTGGCTTCGATCTCATACTAAAAGGGTTCATGATTGATTGATTCACATGAATCGTCGTGACTGTGTTATGATAAAGGATTTATTATAACAATGTTATGTTCTTTTAGTGTTTCTACTTTTGAATATAAGAGGTTCTTTTGTTCAAAGTTTTCTTCTACAGTCTATTAGAAGCTCGATGCCTATAGCAGGCCTTTGCATTTCCTCACAGAAGTATTCCTCCTACTCACCCTTATTACAACTTACTGTCTGAAGTTGAACCAAGACCTCATCTGCTTGTACATGCCTATCCTAGTTTCTGAGTTAGAATGATATTGTTCTGAGTTTACTTCCATTCATCACCCTTTATCCACAAATAGTAACATAAACTGATGGGCATTAGGCTTACTCCTGCTGCAATCCAGGAGTGACTTCTGACGCCAATAGATGGGACATCACATTAAACACACCAATGGGAGACAGAAAAGTAAGCGTAATGGAAAGTACGAAACTGCCACAGATACATTAAAGCCACAATTATGGTGCATTAATCTCATAATGGAGGAAGCATCCTCGACAAGCTTCGTGACAATCCCATACAACATGCAAGCACGAGAGAAACTAGTCTATTCACGAAAGGAAAATAGGGAGAGTAATAGCGGCCAGAACAAATAGAGTGAGACCACATAGCTCACTAAAGTTATTCGAAATTAGAAAACGTTCGACAATCATCACTATGGCACCACCGAAGCCAACAAAAGAAATCTAGATAGCCAAACTGACCAAGGATCAAACTAGGTCACGAGGACCACTGGAAGACAACGAACAACAGTAGGCAGAGATCGTCGACATCGACGAAATCCCATCCCCGGAGATGATACCAGTGAAATCTACACCAATTGTGGAAGAAATTCATAAACCACAAGAAGAGGCCATGAAAGAAGATATGATAGCAGTGGCACAGGATCCTCAGAACAAGTAAATGGAAACCCAACAGGAAGTGAAACCAGAAATCACTGAAGCAACCCAGGAAGTGAATGGAACGACACAAAATCTGGAAGCAGCAGTGCAGCAAGATGAGTCACAAATGACCATCTCAGGTCAACCACCAGAGGATACCACTACAAATGCCTCGGCTTGGCCAGAATGGCTTATGGGGTAGCAATCGGAAGTTGTTGGAACTTCAAACCAACCACCTCAACAGGAAGACAAAGTTCAGATATCGAGCTCACCCCGCAAGAAACATGCAACATAAATTGTTCTACCATGCATACCAGCTGGAGTATAGGTAGAACCAGAGCTACTGGGTCACATTGGGAAGCTCAAATATTAGAACCATGATGTATCAGACGAAACCAAGTTCCCATAACTTGCACAAGGGGTCTTTATGCAGACCATAGGCATAACCCAACTTTGAGAAATGATCAACTAGCCACACCAGTGGGCATCTGGGCTGGACAAAACATGAATCTTAGGTTTGCTGAAGCTACCACATTTTGGTAGAGGCCAGTACATGACATCATGCATCAAGCAGTTGTTAGAAATCACACATGGAGGGAATATATGGTTGGACAAACCCATCCCCATAACCATTAATCTTATTGCGCAAATAACAGGATTACCAATCCGGGGTATGGATCCCACATTGATTATGGACGAAAAATCCAAGGAGAAAGCGTTAGCAGAAGAAATGAAAAATAAATATGGCACCTCTAGGGGAATGAGGGGCATCATGATCAAATGAATTAACAACATAGCTACACAATTGGGTGCAAAGATCTTAGCCTGCAAATTTCTCAGAAAATGTTGCAAAGACAAAGTACCAGCAGAAGTCATTGCAGTTGCAGCTCAATGTGTAGAAGGAACCTCAATGAGCTGGGCGCCATATTTATTGAAATTATTTTAAGAGGAATGAAAGGATGCATAGGACCTAGGCATAGAGTTCCATTACTCATGGTTGATGACCCTAAGAGCCTTCATGGGATGGAGAGAACCAGGGTATGTAAATTTTTGTACTAGACCACAGCCAGTGGGATCGAGATACCTATTACTGAGATCTAGGCCACAGGCCAGGCATAAAAGGGAGAACATAATCATATTCGAAGAATACATAAGGGACATACATGAATTTATGAGTCGATCATGGAGAATAACACCATAGGCTGTCGCGTGATATGCGAACATCCCCAACTTCCAGGCCACACACCAAACAATGTGGATACAACCAAGGCAGAATCCAGATAAAAAGTGGCTACAGATGTGCTATTGCATCATAGAGGGTGATATCAACATGGTCATCAACCAATGGCTTGATGAATGGAGGAGGATCCCAACCATTACCCAGGAAGTACCAGAAAGAACAACAGAAGGAGGGGTAGCACAGGTGGAAACATAGCCTTCGAAAATCCCAGTGCCCAAGAAACCGAGGAAGGGCCAAAGCAAGCCGACTCAAGAAGACAAAGGATCAAAGAGGATAGGGACTTAGAAGGGGAAGAAAGAGACTACACAGTCGACCAATGGAAAGCAGAAACAGGTCGAGGGATCGTAGGAGACCACCCCAAATCCCATCACACAGGAACCAAGGGGAAATAAGAGACCAATCGCACAGGCAAGAGGTTCGTGCAAGAAATCAAAGGCGCAACGAGCATCGCCAAACTATATGATCACGGAGGATGATGGGGAAATGATTGCCAAAATGGTTCGGGATTGCCTAGCAGAAGATTTCAATCATGCTGCACATCATAGGGATAAACTGCAAAAAGAGATGGCATAAATGGGACAATTCCTCAAGAAATTTGGGAAAGCATAGACAACAAGCAGCAGTAGAGGCATAGAGCCATCAAAAATACATACCAAAGAAAGAGTAGAGGTAGAAGAAATAGACCCAGTCCACTCAATGCCAAATGCAAACACAATGGTCTACATCAAACCTAGCATGTTGCACATGGATGAAATCATGGCGTAGACACCCTTGAAGGATTTAGACCACATCAAATTGGTCTTGATATGAATTCTATCAAGGGCACTACACAAATTGCAGGTTAGCGTCGACCACGAGGTACAATCTCATGCACATAAAAACTTAGTTGAGCTATAGCAAGAAAAAAAGAAGCGAGAGTTGTTGGAAAAATTTTGTGAACAGGCCAAGTTTGAAACTTAGGAAGAAAAAGAATGCAGGAACGAACTGGAACAAAGAGTGGTAGAAATTTTTTAGAAACTCACAAGCACCACGCAAGAAAATGAATTACCGGTAGCAGAAAAGATAGACCAGATTACACAGGCAATTGATTAGTATCAGAAGGAGATCGTGAATCTCTGAGAACAACTCACAGCAACCACTCCACTGGAAGTAAAGGAGAAAAGGAATTAGGAAGAAACAGTGCAACTACAGGAGATAGAGCAACAGGTTAGCACAACAACTGAATTGTTTAATAAAGCAGAGCAACTTTGGACAAGGTTGGAGGAGGATCCATAGGTCCAACATTGTGACAAGGAAGACAAAAGGATCAATGCAACGATCTAATAACTCAAACAGAGGCAGAAGACCATACCAATCCCAGAACGAGTCAAAGGGATGCAAGAGATGAAGAAGATGCAAGCAGAACTTATGACTGTGCAAACATAGAAACAGTTGCGTCAGGCTCAAATAGAGCCACTACAGGAATGGGTACCAGAAGTACTCACACAAGAAAAAGGAGCTAAAACACATATAGCACAGACCCAGGCCAAATGTGCAGGATTTTTGAGTGACGAAGTGGCAGTTTAGGTAGTAGACACCATCAAGGAGAAGGTCACGCAGGCACTAACAAAAGAAGCAGAGCTCAAGGAAAAGTTGTAGACGATCACCAAGGAAATCGAAGAAGCTCAAAAGGATTAGGTGACTCGAGACGTGTCAGATGTCAGTGTTGGGGGCCTGTTGGCACCGGGTTGAAGTCAAAATAAGGATGATCTTGAGAAAGAAAGTGTGTAGAAACTGAAGTAACAGCTAGAGGAAGAACAACATGTGCACATGCAAGAAAGCATGCACAAGGAAAGTGATAGCTGGAGGAAGAACAACACGCATGCATGGGAGGAAGACCTAACGTCAGTAGGGTTATGGTTTTGACAATACATTGTAAATGGTTGAAGATATCGATATATATAAAAATAGATACGCAGGTATCATATAGAGGTTGGTTCACTTTTCTATTAGTTCAACTTTTGTAATATTCCATCATAATATGTACGAGTTGATGTGTTATGTAATCCTGTTATGAACCAATTTTGTAAGTTTTTGAGCTAATAACAGAGGAGAGAAGGAAGATATGAGGATTAGATCGCAGGCTCTGGAGCCTGGTGCGATCTAGTCCGCCTCATATGGATCTTACTAGTCTGAGGAGAATTGCAAGCGCGCGACACTGGAAATGCAGAACTACCATAATAAAAGAGCCAAGAGCCAAATCTTTGTGGACATAGCCCAGGAGGGGGTGAGCCATGGTAATATCTATGTAATGTGATGAATTCATGTACCTCCTTGTTTTCTTTCAGAAGTTAGTTTTTATGCTTAATGAATGAGTTAATACATTGTTATGGAATACAATTGTGTTGTTCGGGAAATAGACTGTGAGATATAAATGTGCACCTGTGAATAATAGTAGATTGCAATCACAACTTGTAGTACATGGCTCTGAATAATAAACCCCTGTCTCATACTCAATCCTAGGTTGTAAACACCTGAGTCTTACATCCACCCATTTAAATCTATCTCGGGTGAGACCGTGTAGTGCATTTTGTGTACTGTGTTTCATTCTGGTCTACCATGAGGGCTGAGAGTTTTAGAGGATTTGTTGGAAACTTGAAAGACATGAACCCTGGGTCAATACATTAGATGGTAAAGGAAAGTAGTAACCGACATGGATCCATATGAAGAGATGCACCTAAGTCAACCAGCCATGCCTCATGATTTACATGTGTTCTTGAAGAAGCCAAGCACACATCTCCTCCTTCTTCCTTGGAGGTCTTTTCTTCTATAGAAGGAGTACCTTCATATCCCTTCACTTTCTCAATTCTTTTGGATCTACATTTCTTCTTGAAGATCTCTTCTTTTCCACATCTCTAGCATACCTTTGCAAATTGTCTGAGAAATTTAGATATACCCTTAGACTTAGATCTCCCACTTGAGGACTTAGATCTATTTCTTTCCTGCGAGCGTCCTCTTGCAAATAATGCATTTGTGCTCTATCCTTCCATGTTATTTCATCTCATCTCCTTTGATAACAAGGATGAGACCACATCATCAAGACTCGAGGTAGTTATATTACTACCTATGGCCACAACTAGAATATCCCATGATTCTGGTAAAGAGCACAGTAAAATGATACACTTATCTTCATCTGAAATTTTATTATCAACAGATAAAAATTGACTTACCATAGTATTGAAGGCATTCAAATGCTCTTTCAGCGAGTCTCCATCTCTCATCCTCAAGTAATACAAATGTTTTTGCAGGAACAATTTATTTACTAGGGACTTAGACTGATACTAGTTCCCCAACTTATCCCATAACTCCTTGGTTGTAGCTTCCCCTGACATATTCAGTAATAATGAATCTGAGAGACAGAATTAGATTTTTCTCTTTTCCTTCTGATCCAAATTTTTCCAGACATTTGTTGACATTCATGGAGGTTAAATACCTGGATCCACCATGATCCACTAATTTCTGTCTACCAACAAATATTCCATCTTGATCTTCCATAGCTCAAAACTTTTCCCATTAAATTTCTCAATCTCTATTTTCAAACTACTCACCATTTCCTTTCACTTGAAGAATCAATATCATAGATCTCCCACTGTAACAAGGCTTATCACAGTCTCGAGCCAAACCCCTGACCACAAAGGCGTCCCCCTGAAGCCAATAATTGCTTTGATACCAAATGTAGATTTTAACCTTGTACAATTATTTACTACAAATATATTTTCAATAAAAGAACATAAAATATACAGTGGCATATACACACATTACACAAAGATTTTTCCCATGGAAACCCAAACCAGGAAAACCAACATATTCTATATTCATTCAAACAATACATTATTTACAATAAAATATACATATAGGAGCCAACGACATCCAAAACCCTAATCCAATGATCTGGATTAGTCGACAAACCTAATTCCTTAACTTGAAATAGAAAACCATCGACGAAAAACCATTTGTTGAAAAACCACCCAAAAATGGACACACAACATTCACGGATGAAGTGTTAGAGAATGTGGGGGGACATGAAGCTTACTCATTCACTAATGGATTCTCGAGCTACCATCAGATTAATATAGCACAGGAAGATAGACACAAGACCATGTTTGCAATAGAATGGGGATCTTATCAGTACACGGTCATGTCGTTTGGACTGAAGAATGCACCCACAATATTCTCTAGAGTGGTCGTCGCAGCATTTAAGGAGTTCATCCATCAGTTTCTCGAAGTATACCTGGATGATTGGACAGTTTATAGTCTATTGAAAAACCATGTGGAAGTTTTACAACTGATGTTAGAATGATGCAGACAGTGCTAGATATCACTGAATATCAAGAAATGCATATTTGGAACACCGTTTGGGATACTATTAGGCCATATAGTATGCAAATAAGGCTTATTGATCGATTCGACAAAGATCACAGTCATTGTTAACTTACCAGCACCAAAAATAATCTACCAGCTAAGAGCAATGTCAGGACACATAGGATACTACAAGAAATTCATCAAAGGATATGCTCAGATCATAGCGCCAATGGAAAAATAGTTAAGGAAGGATACAAAGTATTAATGGAATGACAAGTGTCAACACGGCCTGGATACCCTGAAGGAAAAGATGGTTACCGCACCAATACTAGTATTTCTAGACTGGGAAAAGACATTCAATGTGCATGTAGATGCATCATCAATAGCACTTGGAGCTATCTTAGCACAACCAAGAGAGGGAGACTTGGATCACCAAATAGCGTTCGAAAGAAGAAATTTATTAGAATCAGAACAAAATTATAACAAAACAGAAAGAGAAGGCCTAGCCATGGTTTATGCACTGCAAAAGTTCAGACATTACCTATTGGGAAAACACTTTACGATGTTTATAGATCACTCAGCCATGAAATACCTAGTCAACAAGCTAGTGTTGGGGGAGAGAATATGTCAATGGTTACTTCTATTTCAAGAATTTGATTTTGAAGTAATAGTTAAACCAGGAAAATTGAATGCAGGACCTGACCACTTGTCCAGGGTCACAAATTGATAAGAACCTACGAATTTAGAAGACAACTTTCCAGATGCACAGTTATTCTCAGTACAGATTGTTGATGATTACTTCACAGAGATCATCTATTACTTGAGCATAGGTACTACGTCACAAGAACATACCACCACGCAAAAGAAGAACCTGGTAGTCCACACAGCTGACTGTCAACTAATCGTAGGATACCTATACAAGATGGTCGCAGATAGCATCTTACAGAGGTACGTGTTAGAGCACAAACAACCAATAATTTTAGCAGAAGCTCATGAGTGAATGGCAGGAGGGAATTATGCAAGAAAATCTACTGTGCAGAAGGTACTACACATAGGTCTATGGTGGCAAACGATTCACAGGGACTCGAAAGAGTACTGTCAGAGATGTGATGTCTGTCAAGGGGTAGGCAAACCCAACAAAAGGGACTAGATGCCACTACGACCACAAGTAACATTATAGGCATTTGACAAATGGGCAATAGACTTTATGGGACCAATTAACCCACCAGCCAAAAGAACAGGGGAAAGATACATTATCACCGCGACGGAATACCTAACAAGATGGGTGGAAGTTGCACCAGTAAAAGATTACATTGTAGAGATAGCTGCACACTTCTTGTTTGAACAAGTAATCACTATATTTGGGTGCCCAAGAGTTTTGATGAGTGACCAAGGCACACACTTCATAAACAATACCATCCACGCGATGACTGAAGAGTTTGATGTTCATCACCAGAATAGCACATCGTATCATCCACAGGAAAACGGCACAGTAGAAGCCTTCAAAACAATTCTGGAGAATGCACTGACAAAGATCTGTAATGTCAACAGAGATGACTAGGACCTCAAAGTGCCTGCAATATTATGGGTGTACGGACTACATGAAAATTTTTGATAGGCCACACACCATTCAAACTAGTCTATGGCCAAGAAGCAGTAGTGCCATTAGAAGTTTTAGTACCCAGCTTACGCGTAGCAGCTATCACACAATTGATAGAACAAGGAGGAGTACATGAAAGACTGAATTAGTTATTGTCAATGGAGGAAGAACAAATCTTGGCAGGATTCCATCAACAAGTGAAGAAAGCAAGAGACAAATCTTGGCACGATCGACATATCAAGAAGAAAACATTCAAGGAAGGAGATCTAGTATTGCTCTACGACAACAAATCATTTCAGTGCCCAGGGAAGCTTGGAATGCATTGGCTAGGACCATACGAGGTAAAATTTGTCACAGAAGGAGGATCTATACAGTTAAGAGATTTAGCAGACATAGAAATCAAAGGAATGATCAATGGGAGTCGACTAAAGTTGTATAAGGACAGTCGACCACCCACCGCGCAGTTAATATATATATATATTAAAATAAAAAAGAGAACAAAAAGGAAACAAGACTAAAAAGTGCGTAGCACGCCAGAGATAGAAAGGCCATATGATGTTTGAAACACAAATTTAGAAAAGGTAAGGAAAACGGTCATATACAAAGGGAAACAAGCAGGAAAAGGAAATTCGGCAAAAATAGTATGATAGGACAACACTAGGTGGAATTAAAGCACGCCAAGGATCGATGGGACATCACATTAAACACACCAACGAGAGATGAAAAATCAAGCATGATGGCAAGTAAGAAACCACCACATATACATTGAAGCCACAGTTATGGTGCATTAAACTCATAATGAAGGAAGCATCCTCAACAAGCTTCATGACAATCCCATACAACACGCGAGCATGGGAGCAACTAGTCTATTTGCAAAAGGAAAACAAAGAGAGAGTAGTAGAAGCTAGAATGAATAAAGTGAGACCGTAGAGCTCACTAAAGTTATTCAAGCTTAGCAAACGTTCGACAATCACCACTATGGCACCACCAAAGCCAACAGAAGAAATCCACACAACCAGACCGACCGGGGTTCAAACTAGGTCACAAGGACCGTTGGAAGAGAACGAACAACAACAGTCAGAGATCATCGACATCGACGAAATCCCATCCCCAGAGATGATACTGGTGAACTCTACACTGATTGTGGCAGAAATTTAGCAACCAAAAGCAGAGGACATGAAAGAAGATACACCAGCAGTTGCGCAGGAACCTCAAAATGAGGAAACAAAAACCCAATAGGAAGTGCAACCAGAAAACACCGAAGCAACCCAGGAAGTGAATGGAATGACACGAAATATGGAAGTAGTAGTGCAACAAGATGAGTCGCAAATGACCATCTCAGGTCAACCACCAGAGGAGATCGCTGCAAATTCCTTGGCTTGGCTAGAATGGATTACGAGGGAGAAACCAGAAGTTGCTAGAACTTCGAACTAGCCACCGTAGCAGGAAGACAAAGTTCGGATACCGAGCTCACCCCCCAAGAAACCTGCAGCAGAAATTGTTCTACCACGCATACCAACTAGAGCACATGTAGAACCAAAGCTACTGGGTCACGTTGGGAAGCCCAAATATTCATACCATGACGTATCAGATGAAACCAAGTTCTTGGAACTTGCGCAGAGTGTCTTTATGCAGACCATAGGCATAAATCGACTTTGAGAAATGATCAACCAGCCACACCAGTGGGCAGCTAGGCTGGACAGAACAAGAATATTAGGTTTGTTGAAGCTACGACATTTTGGCATAGGCCAGTATGAAATAGTATGGATCAAGCAGTTGTTAACAATCACACATGGAGGGGATATATGGCTGGACAAACCCATCCCCATAACCATTGAACTTATTCCCCAAATAACAGGATTACCAATCCAGGGTATGGATCCTATGTTGATTATGGATGACAAATCCAAGGAGAAAGCGTTGGCAGAAGAAATGAAAAATAAATATGGCATCGTTAGGGGAACGAGGGGCATCATGATCAAATGAATCAACAACGAAGCTACACAATTGGGTGGAAATATCTTAGCCTGCAAATTGCTCAGAAAATGCCTCAAAGACAAAGTACCAGCAGGAGTCATTGCATTTGCATCTCAGTGTGCAGAAGGCACCTCAATGAGTTGGGCGCCATATTTATTGAAATTATTTCAAGAGGACTGCAAGGATGCACGGGACCTAGGCACAGAGTTCCATTAATCATGGTTGATCACCCTAATAGCCTTCATGGGATGGCGAAAACTAGGGTATGTACTATTTTGTACTAGACCATAGCCAATAGGAGCAAGATACCTATTACTGAGATTCGTGCTACTGTTACACATGATTTTGGTCACTCTGGTGATGTCTCTACAAGTGATGTATTTAGGCTCCCACAAGGACTTTTTTCCTGAGAAGAGTGACTGTTGTCTTCTTCCAAAAAATCACATTTTTAAGATGAGTTCGCAGGCTGCCTATATTACAGGGTGTGAAAATCCTTCATTCTCCTAGGAAACCCAAACTTAGGGTGCGAATTGTTCGCAGTCTGCTCTATAGGTAGGGTGTGAACCTGTTTCAAAGCTTGGAAAAGAGAAGAAGTCACGAAGGTTCTAGAAGGGAATATTTTAGGAAATGAGTTGGCATTCACATGGTTAGCATCCTACTGACTTCTCATATTTAGTGGGATCATCCTCATCCATTTAACCATCTCTCCTTCTCCTATATATTGAAAGTTCTCATGGAAAAGGTGAAGCAAGATTTAATGAAGAATTGGTGAAAGAATTGTGTGAAGAACTCTACTTGGATAGAATCTTGAAGACTCTATTTGGTATATCAAGTTGTATTGGATCTTCTTCATGCAAGTGCAGAGAAAGTGTGTGTGTTGGAACCAAGGGTCATTGAAAGGAATATTGCAACATCAAGGAGATCCAGTTGTATCTTCTACTTTCATTTAACATAATACAATGACGTGTCCCTTTCCCATAAAATCACTCTTATTTTATTGTATAACTCCTTGATCATATGCATAGGTTGACATTGAATATACTTTGCTATCTTCACTTCAGTTGGTTTGTGTTGTCTTGGACCTGATTTCACATGAGTTCTAGAGAGAAGCAGGAACAACAGAGACCAAAGGAAGTGATATAAAGGTATGTCACTCATTCCTTCTTAGTAGTATATTCAATGACCACAACTTAGGGAAAGAGTCATTTCCTGTCCTGTTTTGTTCTAGATCCAGATGGATCTAGGGAGATCTGTTAGTGTTCACACCTACCGATTTATCTGATAACAAAATTGGCGACTCCGTTGGGGAAACAACCCATTTTGGTGGTTTTTTCTTAGCCATTTTCTCTTGACCTACCCTTTTTCATTCCCAATCAATCTCTGAGTCTTGAGGAGACCCTCAAAGACTCCTTGGATCTAGAAGCTCCCTCAAAAGTCCTGTCATTTTTCCCAAATTTGCTTGATTACAAACCTCCTCGCACTGCACCTTTTTGTAGCTTGCAAGAATAACTGAGGTTCACACCCTAGTGTTCAGTTCAGTGCAAACTTCTCACACCCTGCCTGTGTCTAGCCTACGAGAATCCTTAATTCTCACACTGTACCCCACTTTCAGACTGTGAACTCACTTGCAAATTTTTTAGATTAAGTCTTCTGTGTCTTCAAATGCCCAGATTGGTTGGTGTGTCTGGAAAGAACTTCTATGACCAGTGATTGAATGTTTCTTGACTTCAAATATCGCGAATGATTAGTTTTCGTAAATCGAAAACTCTTCTTGTTCATTTTTTCTCAATTTTTACCTCTTGACCTTTTCTTAACAAGGGTATAATCTTCGATTATGAAATCTGAGTGCTTGTTTGGTTAGGAGCCTTTGATTGGATTAAAAGTTGAGATTAATTGTCCTTTTCAATTGCTTATTACTTGGAAAATTGTTACCCATGTGCATTTGAAGAGACTGGTCTTGTCAGTTTGTTATTTTTGTCTTCATTGAAAGATCGATTTGGGTGTTTGTTGTGTATTTATTTTTCATTGGTGGCTTACTTTTTCTTAGTTCCATCCTTGTTTCTTGGTTTCTAATAAAAATTAAAGTCATTTTCTTTTTTTTAAGCAACTTTTTATTTGAAAATATTGGCATTCAAGTATTGAAAGAGAACGAATAGGGAATTTGCATTGTTCATGGTTGTTTGATATTACATTTAAGAGAAGATCATACATCGTAGTTCACATTGTTCCAGAAAACTCCTTTCCCTCCTGTAAATAGGATTCATCGAACAAAAAATTGTATCATTCATTCCTATTTATGCATTGTTGGGTCAGAGTCTCACACAACATTGATTTCATTTCCGTCTCCTTTTGAGTAACAACAACCTTTAATAATATGGCGCAATTTTAAAATTCAACTAGTAACTTTTTCTAGGGCTCTTTTACACCAACATTAGCTAGGCTAGAGCTTTGAAATAGGTAGTGAGACACACTCTCCAAAGCACAAAACACACAATAGTATCTTGTGATAAGGAGTGTCAAATTCCATTTGCAACATTTTGTCCTGGGAAGCCCTTCTCACACAAGGGTCAAACCTGAGGTCACATTGAGATTGACATAGTTACTCACCCTGCTTTGTTGATATTGGTGTAGATATTGCACGTATTATGGGGGTCACTTGAAGGTATACACACAATGATGAGTGGAAGCCTCTCAAGCTGATTTCAGGCTAGATACCATGCCCTTGTGTGTGGATTAGACTGTCGACTGTTCCCCCAGGCATTATTGTTGTTGGTGGTAACCTTAGTAGCCTATCTACTTAGGGTCTTACACAAGGTGACTGTGAAGGGGTAAGTCTTCACTGTACCTAGAATCGACATTGGCCAGACTCACTCAGGATCCTTGGAGGGTATACAACCGATTGTGTGTGGGAGCTTGCACCAAGGTGTAAGTCCATTAAGCAGGCTGTCAACGTAACTTTTCCACCCTAGCCCAGCCCCTTCTTGTCTCGTCGTTGCAACGTTGGATTCATCACTAACTAGTAACTTCAGAATTAGAAGGTCTTGTTTGCTTGGTTTTGCTTCCTAGATTTTATTAGCGCATGTTGTTTGTTTACCCAAGTTGGTCGTAGAATTTCTTTCGTAAAATTCCAACTCGATCGCAATTGACCCTCCACACCATTCATGTAGAATGTAAGGCCTACCCCCAGAAGATCTGGAAGGTTATCCTCCCTTGCCTACCAACTCACCGGAGGGCTCTCCTCAACAGAGTGAATTCCAAGACGTTGCCACTCCACCAGTGGAAAGAACTAACTCTTTAGAACGATTCTGAATTACCAATTCTTGAGAGGACTTTTGACTTCCTCCTGACTCTGGGAGACATATTGTGTGAGTAAATTCTTCCGGAGATATAGTTGTTCAGTCTTCTAGATCACCAACCGGACCTTTCATAGGACCTGAGGGTCAAGATCTATTTTAGACTACTAACATTTTTAGACAGGATCTCTTTGGCTCAGGAGCATGCATTGATATCACTTTCACACCTGAGATGCCCGAAACATCTAATCCAGACGCCATGCCTTTTACTACTGCCTATTATTTTCCTGGAACAAACGCTCCGCCAACTAACCACATCTTGACTATCCCTCTACAAATGGTCCATTCCACAATGGTCCTAGATACTACGAGTCCTCACACCGGGATTACAGCAGCTAGCCAAGCTCCCATTGGCACACTTCTTTCGCCCGTATTCACACCAACCCTTCCGCTTGGATATCACGCGTTGAATGCTTCTATTCCCAATCCTACACAAATCTCATCCGAGACTCCTGGTGTTTCCACTTCTTCTAGGCACCATCTCATTCCTGGTTTTATTCTGACACTTCCTCGACCCCCTTTCAGAGGACCTTTTCCATCCTCTATTGGAGGCACCGACCCTAGTGGCACCATCCTATCTTTCACACTTAATTACCATATTTCTGTTGGTGGACAATTTCACCAAGGAGGCCAAACCCAATCCCCTTTTGCAGGACAAATCCAAACTGGGATGAAACCCCCAATTGGAGAGAAACCCCCACCGACCCCACCCTATGGACAAAACATACCTCCATCCTTGGCCCAGTATTGGAATTACCTTATTCAACATAATCCTCACTGGACTGGGGGGTAACAACCTCAAGCTAGCTCTGTCATACCCCCTAGTACAGGCCAACCATATCCAGGCACGTCTAATCCTATTTGGGGCTCAAACTCTCAACCCCATGCCCCTGTTCAAGGGTACAACCCTATGAATTACTTGCCTCCACACCAACAACCGAACCTGACAGAATCTTCACATTATATGCAAACTGCTTATGGTCCCACTCGTCTATCGACGGGACTCCCTCCCCAAAGTCACCAGTACCCACATATGAATAGACAGTTACCCTTCTTAGCCACCCTGGACCTCCCTAATCCGTCGAGGATTTTAAATGATCTGATCCATCACTCTCCTCAATGGCCTGCCATACCGACCAAACTACCATCTGACATCCTTAAATTCAATGATAAACCGAGAGAGGACTCGAACAATCATGTAATGGATTTTCACCTTTGGTGCTCATCCAACTCCTTGATGGATGACTCTATTAGTTTACACCTTTTTCAGTGAACCCTCACAGGTTCCAACGCGAAGTGGTATATAGAATTACCATGAGGCTTCTTCACTGACTTCAACACCCTTCCTATGGCTTTCCTCACCCACTACTAGTTATTGATCCGCTACGAAACAGGAACCGAGATTTTGAGTTCTTTCAAACAAACCAAAGCCACTCATATCTTTGATCACATTCATGAGTGGAAATGGAGACGACGTCTCATCAAACTCGAACTTCCTGATCAGTTGTTGGCAGAGTGGTTCACGAAATCATTCATGAATGACATCGCTCGTGACATCGCCATGGGTGGATTTGTCACAGAAGAACAGACAATCAGTCATGCTCAATACCTCGACCTCGTTTACTCACAAACGGGTACTCTTTATGACTTAATCCCTGACGCACCTCGTCCTTCTACTTCCGCTACTTCAACTACTCCTATTACTTCTCATGCAGCTGGCAATGTGATTGACACTTTCCATGCCAAACCTCATTGACCCATTTCTTCTAATGTTCAAAATGCTCCATCTCCTACCCCTCCTACCAGAAATACTTCTAAGGTGAACTCTGTTCAATCTACCCCCGCCGACAAAAATAAATCCAAAAAAGGAAAGGCTAA
This sequence comes from Picea glauca, assembly GCA_000966675.3. NCBI lineage: Eukaryota > Viridiplantae > Streptophyta > Pinopsida > Pinales > Pinaceae > Picea > Picea glauca. The sequence goes on from JZKD02S1630115.1 coordinate 91,023, forward strand.
GAACAAGGAGGATAAAAATAATCCACAATCTGAGAAAACCAAAACACCACCTGTTGACGATAGGGATAAGCACAAACCCCAATACCCTTGTATTATTTATGGTGATGATCACTACACTAAGGATTGTCCACGACAAGCCGAGGTTACTAAGTTCCTTCGAGGGACCACGAAACCCCCCACTCTGGTCATATTATCACAACCCTTCCCCTCTCAACAACATGCCCAATTGGTCATTCATGACCAACCTTCCCCCTCCAAGACCGCTTTTATTTGTCCTTGGGGCACTTTCACCTACCGAAAACTTCCATTCGATCTAAAGAATGCTGGTGTAAATTTTCAACATGCTATGTCTTACGCCTTTCATGATATAAAGCACATCATGCAGCCATATCTCGATGACTTACCCGCTCATTCCATGCGTCATGTAGATCATCCAATACACCTCTACGCCATTTTCCTTCGATGTCGGTTTTACCATATACGCTTGAATCCCCACAAATGTGTTTTTTGCATAGAATCCAGCCGACTTCTGGGATTTATTATTTCACATCAAGGAATCAGGGTAGATCCTTTGAAGGTCAAGGCGATTCTCAGTCTCCCTCCTCCTTCCTCACTTCGCCAGTTACAAAGTTTGCAAGGGAAGGCAAACTTTCTCTGTCGTTTCATCCTGAACTATGCTGAGCTAACTCTTGGATTTACGTAACTGCTCAAGAAAGGTTCTGAGTTCATATGGGATACCACTGCCAACAAAGCTTTTGAAACTTTGAAACTATCTTTGACACGTACCCCACTACTCTTCCCACCTGATTACAGTTGGGATTATTTCCTTTACCTCGCAGCCTCGGACTATACCATTGCTATGGTTCTCGTCTAGGAGGATGATTCTCATGAAGAAAATGTCATATATTACTTGAGTCAGAGTCTCACGACTACCAAAACCAAGCATTTACATGTTGAAAAACTGACCTTCACAACCGTCCAAGCTGTTCAACATTTCCGGCACTATATCCTTTCTCGCAAGGCTACAGTAATTTCTAACTACAACCCTATGCAGCACATTCTTACACGCCAATTGTTAGGGGGAAAATACTCCAAATGGATCGTAATACTCCAGGAGTTTGACTTAGAATTCAGATGCGCTACGTCTAAGAAATCCTTAGTGTTTGTTGAGTTGATATGCAACCTTCCCTGCTCTGAGACGAAAAATGTAGCAGCAGATTCATTACCCGATGAATCCCTTTTCCTGATTAGTTTCGATGACCTTTGGTATGGAGATATCATCATATATCTCCAGACCCAAACTTTCTGACCCAATTTGTCTAGCACTGACCACCGTCGAATATGCTACCAAGCTTGTCAGTATATTATCCTCGGTGATACTCTTTATCGTTGTGGGATTGACTTCGTTTTTCGACGCTGCCTCACATTTGACGAAGCCGAGAAAGCCCTAAATGACTTCCATTCTGGAGCCTGTGGTGGTCACATGTCTGGGTATGCTACTTCCCAGAAGATCTTACGAGCAGGGTATTTTTGGCCTTCTTTATTCAACTATTGTATAATTGTCATCCAAAAATGCCACGCTTTCCAAACCTACAACAATAAAATATGATCACACCCTGCTCCTCTACACCCTGTGGTCTCCATTGGTCCTTTCACGAAATGGGGTATTGATTTCATGACATGTCACCCTCACTTGGTTGAGGGGCATGGATACATTATTGTAGCTGTAGATTATTTTACGAAATGGGCCGAGGCAATGCCAACATTCGACAATACCGGAAGGACTGCAACATTATTCATATTCAATCACATCATTGCTCGGTTTGGTGTTCCTCAAGCTATCATTACTGACCACGGTAGCCACTTTAGAAACTTCATGATGTTCGAACTCACTGAAAAGTTGGGTCTTCACCATGAAAACTCAACACCCTATTACCCACAAGCCAACGACCAAGTTGAAGCAATAAACAAAATCCTCATTACCATGCTTCGACGAATGATAGGGATTCACAAAATGAGTTGGCACACGATGTTGTTTTCAACATTGTGGGCTTACCGGACATCCATTAAGTCTGCTACCGGGTTTACACCATTCCATTTATCTATGGTTTAGAAGCCATCTTGCCGATTGAATGTGAGATACCCTCCCTAAAACTAGTCGTCGAACTTCTCCCAAACACTTCTGTCGAAGAAGAACATATGTTGTATCTCATGCAATTAGATGAAACCTGTCGCGACGCCACCCTAGTTATTGAAGTCCAAAAGAAATGCATCAAAGCCCAATACGAAAAACATGTCAAGCCACACGTTTTCTCTTAAGGTGATCTGGTTCTCCTTTATGAACAAGATCGGGATATGCTAGGAGCCGAAAAATTTGAAGCTATGTGGCGAGGTCCTTATATCATCAGATGAGTTTTGGAGAAAGGAGATTATGAGTTAGTGGACTACGATGGTATCCCTTTGAGTGAACCCAAAAATAGGTTGTACTTAAATAAGTACTATGCTTAAGACCACTTGTGCATGAGTTCTTGTATTTTATTGTATCATACTTTTTGTTACTTTAGTATGTTTTTTTTGTTATTTGGTCTCTGCCCTCGACCGATTATATTGCATTGTGCTTGGTTTCCAGATGTCGGAGTCTTCCCCACCCCACATTGTCTTCACCAATGGCGTTAGCCGTAGTAATCAGAACCTTGCTTCTGTTGCATCAGCAATTTACGCCCCTACAAACGAACTTATCAGTCTACGAGGTGTGTGCCTCGGTCGTGCGACCAATAATATTGTAGAATATAGTGTCGTCATCGAATTGTTGATTGATGCTATTTCGCTTGATATCCGCCACGTGGTTATATGAATCGATTCGTAGCTAGTAGTACTACAGTTAAGTAACGTCTATGCTATCTGAAGTCCTACTTTATTATGGGTATATTTACGAATTTGCCTCTTGGAACGTTATTTTGATTATATCGAATATCAACACATTCATAGATGTCTAAATACGTTGATTGATGCATTAGCTAACTATGTGTTAGACAGAAATTTGGGACATTTATAAACCAATCACACATCACATGTATAACACAACACAAAATAAGGCAGTAGAAGCCCTATATATGTATATAACGATCAATTTTTTTTTACAAAAAGTTTCTGTCCAAGGATCAAAATCTCAAAATATGAAGCCCGTAGCTTCTACAAAATAGCGTCACGGATGATGCTCACGATAACACACAACTTCTCAGGCTACACTATGAAGCAGTCGACTGAGAGACTCAGACACGCCCACAGTATGGCACTGGTAACGTCTCAGAATCTCCCCAATAGCAATATTCGTAACGTCTGGGGTCAACCCCTCCAAGTTCTATTCCACTGTCTCGTAGTCTTTGGCATCCCATCTCGCCACTAGAGCCAATTCTCCTCGCCATTGAATAGGATACGTTCATGGAGGTCGATATGGCCCCACGTTTGTGTCATCAGAAATAAATTTTTTGATTAGTTCTTGGATAAACACAAAAACATTTCATATGATAAAATTTGCAAAAACATTTAAAAAAAAAATGTGTACTTCTTACCTAAGTCACCCCACTGAGCATCCTCAAGCAGGGCCAAATCCAGATCCTCTCGAAAATCCAAACCAGCATATGCGCAGTCGTCGATCATCAGCATCTAGGGCCTCAACCCGTCAAAAAATGAATCATTATACTTGATTATAGGCCCTGCTATGTGTCAAGCCATGAGGTTGCACCACCTCAGCATCCTCGGATCCTATGGGGCCGGTAAACCCCAATCAACCTGTAATCACAGCAGTGGGACCCTCTCGAGGAAGAATGACACCAAAAGTGATCTGTACCCAAACTACTTCAAGTCACCCTTTCTACACTTCGTCAATTGTCTCTTCATACTGCGGAGAACTACATCCGACCAGTTGAAGACCCGAGGCTTTGTGCACTCTATGGCATATTGGAAATAGCTCTGGAGAGCCATGTGCAAAGCTGCACTCCCAGCCATGCATGTAATAGTAAACAATATGGTCTATAGGGTCAGATCTTGGACCCCCCAAATGGAAACCTTACCCTTGCTTCTCTTTGCCTCGGGAACACAATACTGGCGACAATACTCGCTCATAGGGAGTCCACCGCCTCTACTTCCAGTCAAAGTAGCATGTTATCCATGCCGTGACAACGCTGTTAGAAAATAGATATCCTCGATATCTAGTGTCAGCGTATGGAATCCCACGTGAAATAATTGTTGGTCCACGTCCCACATGTGGACTAGGTATTCCAACAACCTGAGCTGGGCTCTCATGCCCGGTGTTAGCAACAATTCTTGTCTTGGGCATAAGAGTATCCAGGTTTGCAGGATGCATGAGAAGAACCCAAGTGTAGCACAAAAAAATCTTGTTCCAGGCTACCAATCAAGTGAGCGGGCGAAGTTATGTTGTCAGCAGCCAAGATCCATCTATAGAGAAGATCGACAGTCGGTGGGTAATCGCAGTTAGCAGAGTTGTGCCAGGATTAGTGTAATGGATAACGCTTATATCACCGAAATGATCCAGGCTGTCCGATCAAGGAGGGGTACAGGGCACGCGATTAGGCTCTATCGCCACTTCACCTATCACGAATTTGAAGAACAAGGACCAACCTCCTCCCAGCCACGAGACGTGAAGTGCCGAAGGCATCTAGGACCCAGGCCCACAGTCTCGCCGAAGTGATCCAGGCTTTCCGATCAAGGAGGGGTATGTGGCATGCAATTAGGCTCTATCGCCACTTCGCCTATCACGACTTTGAAGAACAAGGACCAACCTCCTCCCAGCCACGAGACACGAAGTGTCGAAGGCATCCAGGACCTGGGCCCACAGTCTCGCTGAAATGATCCAGGTCGTCCGATCAAGGAGGGGTACATGGCATGTGATTAGGCTCTATTGCCACTTCGCCTATCACGACTTTGAAGAACAAGGACCAACCTCCTCACAGCCGTGAGACGCGAAGTGTCGAAGGCGTACAAGATTTGGGCCCACAATATCGCCGAATATGATCCAAGTCGTCCGATCAAAGAGGGGAACATGGTGCGTGATTGGGTTCTATCACCTCTTTGTGCATCATGACTTTGAAGAGCAAGGATCAACTCCTTCCCATCCACAAAACACAAAGTGCCGAAAGAACCTCTGGATGCGGGTCCACGGTTATAGCACTGGGTCATATGGAAAAGGGACAAAGCAGATGAGGCGCATGGAGCCAATGCGTTCAAGGAAAGATGATCGTGGCCGTCAGTTTTAGAGCTGATACAACCGTTGATCTTGGAGGGCCATTTCGTGAGATTGGGAACCAAGAATTTTGAAGGCAGGGGAAGTAGAAATCCCTGAAAGAAGAAATGTTGAAGCACCCTTGGAGAGAGGCACTAGGTCATGGCCCTGAGTTACATTGATGGTGATGCCAGAAGAAAGGGAGGATAGCCTTCGAGCCTTAGAGAGCAGGCACATGGTATTCTCTTGAGCATATCATCTCGACCACTCCCTAGGGAAGCAATTAATGAAAATTGAGCAGGTAGGTGAAACCTCATCTCGAGCCATAAACGAAAGGTATGGGAGGCCTGGAGCAATCAGCCCATGGTACCCTTGTGTGCAAGTCCCCCTTGCAAGAGCCATGTCAAGTTAAGGTGGCGTCTGACGAAGGTTTTCCATCCAGGGTTGAACTGAAGAGATGTCATGCCTTGGAGGTTGGAGCACGCCTCTGTTGGGTGAATTTTTCTAAGTATATATACTCAGTTTTTATATTTTTGTAAGTATCTATGGTTGAGAAAGGCTCCCGATTGTAAAGTTTTGATGAAGCACTGGTTGCTCTGATTATGTATTGGCACTTGAGACTTCTTGCCTTATGAATGTCAACCTCTTTCCATCTCTCTATGTACACTGTGTTAGAACATCTCGGAATTGGAGGATCCAATTAAGTTGCACTATTATAGGATGATGTATGTTGGATCACTGTAATAGTTGTATTGTTTCTAATCAGTTCTTGTATTTTCTCAACGCTGAATGATTTGGAATTGGAAGATCCAGTCAAGTCACCCTTCAGTTCTCTGAAACTCCAAACCAAGAGGATCTTGTATTCTAAGTTTTTCCTCCTCAAGCTACTAAAAGGCCTGATGCCCCAGCAGTCTTTCTCACTCATCTCACTTAGTCTTCCATCTACTCAGTTTATAATCAACTCACTGACGGAAGTTAGATCAAGACCTCCTTTTTTTTTCTACATACCAAGCCCAGTTTCCTGAGTTAGAGCAATATCTTCTTGAGTCTCTATCCATTCGATCACCCCATTAAATTATTCATGACATAAACTGATGGGCGTTGGGCTCTGCTCCTGCTGCAATCTAGGAGTGAATCCCGACGCCAACATTTCTGGCGCCGTTGTCGGGGATGAAGTTGAAGATTTTCCCTGGGATTGAACGACATTGAGCCTCTGATTCTGAAGGTGCATCAGGCATCAGAGCCCTTAAAGATTTCTACTGTGCACCTGGCAACTCCACTGTGGCAAATCCAATGTTTCCACTTCACCGTTTCAGTTGTGGCTACTTTTAGCACACCTGAAAGCTCACCCAGAGGAGCTTTTTCAAGAAGTTTTCACTAACTGCTTTCTCATATTGAGGAGTTTCCTGGGAAGACACAACGTTAGGATCTGGCCTTTGATGGTGAACAAATATCATACACATTCTAAGTGTGTACCTTTCACCTTGCGACTCCACTGGTTCGATATGGAGAAAATCCTAGCTCGAAGGTTTGCTCCTTTTAATTTTTCTGCTATTCCTGGTTTTCCTAATGATGTCCCTTCTCCAAATGAATGGGGCTATTATTTTCCCATATTTAGGGAGCATTAAGAGGACAACCTTTCTCAGCATCTCTGTGAGTTTCATGAACTCATGCACCAGTGGGAGATACATCACGAGGATGCATTATTGAAAATGTTCGACTCCACTGTGGTGACTCCAATGTTTCCACTTCACCGTTTCAGTTGTGGCTACTTTTAGCACACTTGAAATCTCACCCAGAGGAGCTTTTTCGAGAAGTTTTCACCAGCTTCTTTCTCATCTTGAGGAGTTTCCGGGGAAGACACAACGTTAGGATCTGGCCTTTGATGGTGAACAAAGACCAAACACATTCTAAGCTACGTACCTTTCACCTTGCGACTCCATGATTCGAGGATCGATTGGTGACTCCACTGGTTTGATATGGAGAAAATCCTAGCTCAGAGGTTTGCTCCTTTTAATTTTTATGCTATTCCTGGTTTTCCTAATGATGTCCCTTCTTTGAATGAATGGGGCAATTATTTTCCCATATTTAGGGAGCACGAAGAGGACAACCCTGCTCAGCATCTTTGTGAGTTTCATGAACTCATGCACCAGTGGGAGATACATCACGAGGATGTATTATTGAAAATGTTCATGTTCTCGTTAGTAGGGGATGCTCATGAATGGTATCACTCTTTACCCCCCGCTAGCATTTCCTCACTCAGTGAATTTCATGTAGCATTTAACATGTGCTATCAAAAGATGTACTCCTCTGAGTTTATCTGTCATAGCTATTGTGAGGAATGTGAGGAAAGTGAGCAAGATATGGTTGTGTCTCTTGGAGGTTATGAGGATGGGAGAATATATAGGAACAAGGACCCTGGGGAGAAGGAAGATGCTTTGGGTGAAGCTTGGGAATTGGTAAAATCCCTCTCTGCCCAACTAGATAGGTGGGAAGTTAAACGCTATGGGGATGTGTTTCCAACCTTTGAAGAAGATGCTCTTGGTATATCTACAATGGATGATGATGAGGACCCCAGAGAGGAAGAAGGTGCTCTATGTAGGCTGATGGAGCAGGTGAAGTCTCTCTCTGCCTGACTAGAAAGGTAGGAATCTGAAGACAACGCGGAGGATTTTCTAGTCCCTGAAGCAGATGTTCTTGACCCCCCTACTGATCATGATAACATTAAAGATTTTTGCATGGTAGAGGCCTTTCCATCTTCTCCTGACGTGCCTGTTGTCCCAAGCTTTGATGATTATTTAGAAGAGGAGCAGCAGAGCCCTGCACCATAGTTTTCTAACCAAAGGAGCAACCCGCCTACATATGATAGCTACGAATCAGATTATGAACTAGATATGTGGGATTTCCAGGAACAAACTTCAGAGCCTTATCCTCTATTCATTAAGCAAGAACATTACAAGGAAATCAGTCATCCTGAGCAACAATTGGAAGAGCAGAGCTTTCACATGGTCCCTATTTATGATGATTATGAAGCTGATCCCTGGGAGAGTTATGAAGAGCGGGAAGAGGACCAAAAGGGGGTGTTGTTTATAGCCTGCACAGAGGTCACCAAGCAGTCGTTTGAAGAGCATAAATTTCCCATGGGTCCTGTTTATGACGATTTTGAATCTGACCTGGGGGAGGAACCAAGAGAAAAGGAGAAAGAACCATAAGAGTAGCTGAGGGCACATATTATCTTCTATCCGGAGCCAGTCAGCAAGCAACCACTGCTTGAGATCAGTGAGCCTACATCAATTGCCCACCCACCTGTGCTTAACAAAGACATTCAACCACACATGAATAACTGTATAGCATAGGAGGTTGTCTGTCGCCTATTTTCTAGAGTTTTCCACTGGTCCTATGAGTCTGTGGAGGAATACATGGAGTTGTATTTCCTTCACAACTTGGAGCCACTCTATTTCATGTCAACTTCATCTTGTGAAGAGGAGTTGAAGAGTGTAACTGTTCTGTTGTCACGGTTACACCATCTGTTGATGATCATCAATAGAAAGAAGGAGCTTCTATTCAGAAAGTTGCTTGAATGGCTATGGTGGAAGTTTGCTTTCACCTAGCCCCCATGTAAAGAATTTTACTAGTCTAGGATTGTACATAAATAATCTCTTTTGAGCATGTAAATTTATTGTTTCGCTTTTACTTTTTCTTTTCGGCCCATATTTTTAGCTAGGTGTTTTTCCAGACTCCATAGCCAAACAACAAGGCACTGGAACTGCAAAAGATTCCTTAGAGCATCATAGGGATGACTCTATCCACCATGGAGCCTAATGTTAGCAACAATTATTGTCTTGGTCATAAGAGTATCCAGGTCTACAGGCTGCACGAGAAGCGCGCAAGTGTAGCACATAAAAATCTCGTTTCAGGCTACCAATCAAGTGAGCGGGTGAAGTTATGTTGTCAGCGACCAAGATCCATCTATAGAGAAAATCGACGATCAGCAGGTAATCGCGGTTAGCATAGTTGCACTAGGATTAGCGCAATGGATAGCGCTTATATCTCCGAAATGATCCAGGTCGTCCGATCAAGGAGGGGTACGTGGCATGCGATTAGGCTCTATCACCACTTCGCCTATCACGACTTTGAAGAACAAGGACCAACCTCCTCCCAGCCATGAGACATGAAGTGCTGAAGGCGTCCAGGAATATCGTTGAATATGAACTGGGTCGTCCGATCAAAGAGGGGCACGTGGTGCGCAATTGGGTTCTATCACCTCTTCATGCATCACGACTTTGAAGAGCAAGGATCATCTCCTTCCCATCCACGAAACACGAAGTACCGAAAGCGCCTCTGGATGAGGGCCCATGGTTATAGCACTGGGTCCTATGGAAAAGGGACAAAGCAGATGAGGGGTGTGGAGCCAATGCGTTCAAGGAAAGATGATCGTGGCCATTAGTTTTAGAGCTGATCCAACCGTTGATCTTGGAGGGTTGTTTCGCGAGATTGGGTATCGGAAATTTTGAAGGCAGGGGAAGTAGAAATCCCCAAAATAAGAAATGCCGAAGCACCCTTAGAGAGAGGCACCAGGTCATGGCCCTGAGTTACATTAATGGCAGTGCCAGAAGAAAGGGAGGATAGCCTCCGAGCCTTAGAGAGCAGGCACGTGGTCTTCTCTTGAGCATATCGTCTCGACCACTCCCTGGGGAAGCAATTAATGAAAATCAAGCAGGTAGGTGAAACCTCAGCTCGAGCCATAAATGAAAGGTATGGGAGGCCTGGAGTAATCAGCCCGTGGTACCCTTGTGTGCAGGTCCCCCTTGTAAGAGTCATGCCAAGTTAAGGTGGAGACTGACGAAGGTTTTCCATCCAGGTTTGAACTAAAGAGATGCCATGCCTTGGAGGTTGGAGCACACCTCTGTTGGGTGAATTTTTCTAAGTATATATACTCAGTTTTTCTATTTTTGTAAGTATCGATGGTTGAGCAGGGCTCCTGATTGTAAATTTTTGATGAAGCACTGGTTGCTCTGGTTATGTATTGGCACTTGAGGCTTCTTGCCTTATGAATGTCAACCTCTTTCCATCTCTCTGTGTACACTGTGTTAGAACAACTCAGAGTTGGAGGATCCAATCGAGTTGTGCTATTATAGGATGATGTATGTTGGATCATTGTAATAGTTGTATTGTTTCTAATCAGGTCTTGTATTTTCTCAACGTTGAATGATTTGGAATTGGAAGATCCAGTCAAGTCACCCTTCAGTTCCTCGAAACTTCGAACCAAGAGGATCTTGTATTTTGAGTTTTTCCTCCTCAAGCTGCTGAAAGGCCTGACACCCCAACAATCTTTCTCACTCATCTCACTTAGTCTTCCATCTGCTCATTTTATAATCAACTCACTGACGGAAGTTAGATCAAGATCTCCTTTGTTTTTCTACATACCAAGCCTGGTTTCCTGAGTTAGAGCGGTATCTTCTTGAGTCTATATCCATTCGATCACCCCATTAAATTATTCATGACATAAACTGATGGGCATTGGGCTCTGCTCTTGTTGCAATCTAGGAGTGACTCCCGACACCAACACCTGGAATCCTGAAGAATTTCAAGAGCCCACAATCCCGGAGGGAAGCGACTGTACCTGGGTCATTCCCGACAATGGTATCATCCTCCTCATGTTACCTTTCTCTCAATTCCAACATTGTGATGGTCAAACACCTGTAAAAGAGCCATGAGAGGGAAGTCAACAACTTGTTTTAAACTCTTGCATAATTTTTATTGAGCAAAACCTTACTTCAAAATCCATTTTTTGGCCCCCGCAGGTGATCCTTTTGCACAGTGCGAGATTCTCGTAGGTGCCCTGAAGGCCACCTGCGAGAATCCTAGATTCTCACAGGTCCTGCATGGCCCACCTGCGAGAATTATTGGGCACATGTTCCGACCCTAAAATGGACTCAAAACCCAAAAAATTGCCAATAAAAACCAAAAATAAACCATGGAAAAGTTAGAGAATCACGAGATTACCTCGTTGGCTGAAACAATTCTCCAAATGATCACTTGTGCCTCCTACAATTGAGAAAAGAAATTTGGGGGAAAAAGAGGTATGTTGGACAAGTTTTTGGCAAAATCATAATGAAATGGTAAAATGCCCCTTTTACCCATATTTATTCACTTTTTACTATTTTTGTTGTTTTTTTTATTATTTTTATTACTTTGTCTATAAAACCTAATACCCTAACAGTCTTGTGAGTGTGGTTTTTCACAAATATCGCAACTTTGAATTCCGAACGAGGGGGTACGGGTGTTTTTTCTTTTGTCGCATGTACGACTACTTTTTTAGGGTTTTTTAGAAAAAGCCTCGAGCTCAGTCTTCGTTCGTTCTCGCGCTCGAAAATATATGAGAATGTAACCGAGTATACTTTTTCTCATCTTTTCGTACTCATCATGGTAACATGAAAACAACGAACGTAAAGGAGTATCCTTTAAGCTCTTTTCACGCTCCATAAAAATGAAAAGATTGTCGAGCGATCTTCTTGTTTTCACGCTCGTTAAAGTATTTGAAGAAAATGTTCGATGGGCGATAGTTTATCACTTTTTTGTCTCGTCGAACTCTTTTACAAAAAAGGAACTGGGAGATTTCTCTTTAAGTATTTCAAACTCTCAAAACATGAAAAACCCGTGAGTTTTCTATCTTGGACTCATTAAACAAATATCGAAAGACCCACAATGGGACCAAACCACTCCTTCCTAGGGTTCATTAAATATACTCTAAGGGACTCATCCCAAGGATGATCTTACATCAACAAGCATATGTTATCCTCCTCAAGCTTGTGTAAAAATAAAGAGGTACTCGCCGGAAATGGTGGGGGAAATTTTGGGAAAGGGATATGTTTTCATATTCATATTAATGGCAGTAAGCGTCGCTCTTGAACATGAAACCCCCTATTCATAATTTGACTCCGGGTTGGGAAATCCCTTTGTCTCTCGTTCAACTTGCTACAAGGTCATATCTTGGGTCGTCTTTGAGTCAGTTCTGCCAAGTCCTTGGTCATGTTGTTCATATATGTTAAAGAGAAGTTCACCTGAGCCCTCTATTGAGTCGGCCATCTGCAGTTGTCCATTCTTACTATGTCGACCTTCCCTGTGTCCGTTTCGACCCGTATTTGTAGTTTGCTTCATCCTCAAAATCGATTACTTATTTTGTGTCATTGATGGGGGATAAATCAAGGCCCTCCTATGACAAGTCTTGTTCCATGGACTCCAACTCATTATTTGGAAATGAGACTTAGAAATCATTTATTACCT
>JZKD02S1630115.1:109801-121198 GCA_000966675.3 Picea glauca
TTTGATCTCCTAGGAACATGGATATAATTAATGTAATCAAAGCAACGTTCTAAGAGGCGTACCCTAAGGAAACGTTAGTGTAAATTAGGATCATAAATGTGGTAAACTTCATTTAACTGTGACACAACCAGTTGAGCATCTAGGTAAACCTGGAGGTGAGAAATTCCATGCGACAAAGCGTCACGAAGAAACTCTATCACTGCATTGTACTCGGTGACATTGTTTGTGGTGTCACCTAGACAAATACCTCCAGAAGATAGAAATTGTCCTTAAGGCATGAAAATCACCCAAGATGCGGAAGCAAGCCTCCAAGTGTGTCGGCTAGCGCCGTCCGTGAACCCAAAGAACACCTCTGATTCACTTGACATCTGCCATAGTGAAAAATATGACATAAATAATGACACATCCATAAAACAAAAACACAAAAACTAATTGTATAAGAACTATACATATGTACAAGAATTCACCCAGGTGACCAACCTACGAGTAATACTTCTTGAGGTAGAGCCCATTTCTAGGCTCCGCCAAAGAATTTCCCTCAAAGTCAACTAGAAGATAAACATCCTTCTTTAAGACCTGCTTCACAATGAAAGGTTTGAACCACATGGGTTTAAACTTGCTAACCCCCAAGAGATCCTTATCTTGGTCGTAGACCAGGACAAGGTCACCTTTGGAGAAAACCTGAGGATGAACGAACTGATCATATTGAAACTTGACTCATTTATTGTGAGCCTCATTGGCCAAGTCTGCATCACGGCGTTTCTCATCGAGTTGCTCAAGATATAATAGGCGTTCCTTGAGCGGTGAAGTGTCTAGAAATAAATCTACTGTCAACTTTAAAGACGGGATCTGGCACTCTATAGGTAAGACTGCTTCTAGCCCGTAAATGATTTGAAAATGTGAGAACCCAATGGCAGTATTTACAGATGTTCGGTAGGCCCATAATGTCGAGTAAAACATCAAATGCCAATTTCACTTGGTAGAATTGATCGTTCGTTGTAGAATAGTCTTGAGGGACTTATTCACATCTTCCACCTGACCATTCACTTGTAGGTATTAGGGTGATGAATGTTCTTTCCTCAACCCCGAATTTGATGTTAACTCGAACATAATTTTGTTCTAGAATTGACTTCCATGGTAAGTGACAATCTCCTTCGGGATGTTGAACCTTGCTACTATCTGGTTAAAAGTGAAGAGATTTTTTGTTTCGCCATCCTTGTTGAATGTTGGCATAGCCTCGACCCACTTTGTGAAGTATTCTACCACTACGATGATATAATGATGCCCCATGGATGAATTCAGGTGGCATGTAGTAAAATCAATCCCCCACTTGGTGAAAGGACCAACAACAATGATGGGAAACATAGGAGTAGGATGTGCCCTCATCTTCTGAGAGAAGATCTGACACGGGTGGCACTTCTTGATCAACTCAACACAATCCTTGATTAACATAGGCCAAAAGTAACCGGCTCGTAGAATATTTTGGGTTGTTTCCAACCCAGAAAAATGACCACCACATGCTCCAGTGTGGCAGTTGTTAAGAACTAGTTATGCTTCCTCGTGTATAAGGCACCGGAGAAGAATGAAATCTACACCTCGACGATACAAAGTGTCATCGAGTATGATATAGTTTCGTGCCTGATGGTGAATTTGTCGATGCTCGTGGCGAGAAGCAGAAGTAGGGAACTTCAAATTCTAGAGATATACTAGTATATCTCCATACTAGGGGTTTGAAGATGCGATCAGAAAAATATCTCCTTTAATAGGTGATTCTTCGGGTGTAACATCACCTGATTAGACCGGAAGTTCCAAAATAAGTTCCGCAAAGACCAACGACTTTTTGGATTTCACGGAAAAAAAATCCAAGTCAAATTCCTGGAGGGTTACAATCCATCTACTGATATTTTCGTCAATGACGCGTCGTGTCAACACATATTGAAATGGATTCATAATGATGATGATGGTGGTCTTGTGAAGAAGAATATAATGATGGAACTGCTGGACAACATGCACTGCTACCAATGCAAGCTTCTCAACATGGGAATAGTTGAGTTCTGGCCCAACCAAGCCTCGGCTCAGGTAATAAATCACATGCTCTTCAAGCAGATCATCCTCTTGAACCAATACCATACCGATGGTCGACTCTGGAGCAGCCAAGTACAATAAGAAATATTTATTATAATTGGGAGGCTGAAGCAGAGGGGTAGACGTGAGGGCGCATTTCAACACTTCAAAAGACCGTTGAGTAGCTTCATCCCAACAGAAAGGGACTCCCTTTTTCACTAAACGCATGAACCCTTTAGTGATCTTGGCATAGTTTGTGATAAAACTCCATATAAAGTTCACTTTCCCCTGTAAGATTTGAAGCTGGGGGACTTTGCACAGGGGAGGAAACTAAACTATCGCCTCAACCTTAAGAGGATCGACCATGATCCATGTTGTTAAAACTATGAAACCTAAAATATGACCCGAATTTATGCAGAAACTACATTTTTTAGGATTCAAGCAAATTTGATAGTATCGACATCGTTCAAAGATCAATCGGAGGTGTGTGGGATGATCAGATCTCTTGCGAGAGTGTGATGCTAGATCATCAAGATAAGCCTAGACTATATGTCTAAGGTCATGGAAAGCAAAAGACATGGCTTACTGAAAATTGGCTCTAGCATTCTTTAGGCCAAAAGGCATATTACGATAAGAAAATGTTCCCCACGGACAGATAAAAGATGTTTTATGTTGGTCTTTGGGTTTGATCTCAATCTGGTTATATCCCGAAAACCATCCATGAATGAAAATATCTCACAGCCTGCACATTCATCGACAGTCTGATCAATGAATGGGGTGGGGAAATTATCCTTTGGATGGGCCTTATTCAAGTCAAAAAATTCCATGCACACTTGAATCGTACCCTGCTATTTTTTAACTGGAACGGGATTTGACACCCATTGCGTCAACTATACGGGGTAGATGAAATCAACTTTAAGCATTTTCTATACTTCATCCTTAATAGTTGTTTCTTTCTAAGGATTTATCAGACGAATCTTCTGTCAGACTAGCTTGGTGTCAGGATAAGTCGTTATCTCATGTTCGACAATTCTTGGATCGATGCCCATAATTTCCTCATAAGACCAGGCAAAAACTTCGCAGAATTCTTTAAATAAGTCTGTATAGATTTGAATCTCTTCGGGGGAGCAGTCTCCTCCGACGAAAACATTATCCACGATGCAAGGGGTTCTGGAGATGTCTGTAAGGATCGTTTTAGCGATACTTTCCATATTACCCTCGGCATAAACTATGTGTGTAGCCATAGGATTAACAGGACAAGAGCTTTCTCCAGTCATAATCAACAAGAATTCACCTGCCTCTATTCTTCTTAACTCTGGGAGAAAATAAGATATGTGATGGAGATCATCCCAAGGTCTTTCTGGACCAGTCAATGCCTCTATGATCACCTCATCAGAGGGCAAGACCAAGTCTAAAGAATCTGTAGTGGCGAGGGAACCTTGAGCCCAAATAGGCTCGAGAAATGGATCTAAATCTTGTGCAGGAGTCAGATCAGGGTCGGTCAAAGCTTGCTAGAGAATACTATACGCAACTTTTGTCATGGAAAATGGAATGGCCATGCTAGGATCCCCTATCCCTTCCATCGTCGTCGATGGGGAAGGAAGATTCCACAGATCATGAATGTAAGTCGTTCGGAACAATGACACTTGAAATATTTCGTCCCTAGGCTAGTCAAGGGCAACCGATATAAGCTTGACATCGCCAGAAGGAGGCGGATAATCGAAAGTACTCATCAATGGTGGGCACAAACCATACCCTACATTGACGACATCAGGCTGAGGGTTATCAATCATCAGAACTGTGGATGACCCCAATGAAGGCTCAAGCCGGAAGAAGGACAACTGGTCAATGCTTATGATTAGGCCTTCGTGTGGAAACAACAAGACTCGAAAAACTGTGGAAACCACTACATGCATTGCATATGTCCAACTCCTTCCTAACATAATTTTGTAGTCGAGAGGCACATCGACCACTTCAACTTCAACGCACACGGTCTTCCCTCCTAACTGCATAGGGAAAGAAGGGATGATTCCATGTGTCATGAAAGAATGACCGTCGAAAGAAGTAAGCAGAGTAGGTGATGGAGACAAAATGGGTTGGTTGATGGCCTTCCAACACACCAACGACATCACGTAGGTCGAGGTATCCTCATCAACCACCATTTGGAAGATATTCTGGGTAAAATATTTCATGGGGTAAGACACTACCATCTAAAACGCAACGTGGTAAGGGAGACAAGGTTTCAATTTGATTGTATCAAGAACGATCGTTCCTATATTACAAGTCTCTACAGATCCCAAAGTAGATAACAGAGCCTTTCTCTGCGAAGGGCGGCTCTGGAGGACCTCCAAAGCAAACATCGCACAAGGGGTTTGTGAAAAATCCTCCACCACAGAGTAGTTATGGGTAGCCCTTGCATTCATATTATGAGAATCTTTCGTGAAAGCCCCTTTCGGGATGTGTGTCATTGTTTCTCCCATCATCCTCTCAATCTGGAGAGGAGCATGTGGGTTTGTGGATTCTTTACCCTTTTTGGTAGATTTTGGCATTCTGTAATCATGTGCCCTAGTCACTATATGAGTGTCACCTTTCATCATGTAAACATTAGCGACTGAGGGATTACTAGAAAATGCGGGGGGTCCCTGACTGCCCCTATCCATGCTCGAAGAGGCTTGAGTCATATTTTTCCCATGTGGAAAGGGGTTCGTTAACATAGAAAGTTGTTGCTGTGCCAATAACTTCTGGGCCTCTGCAAGTCGAGGGCATAGGTGAGTCGGATGATCCTTCATGCAAAGGTTACAAAGATACTTTGACTTTCTCTTCTCTATGTTTCCCCCGCCATCATTGTTGTTAGGTTTCTTATCCCCTTTACCCTTCTTGTTTCTTTGTTTTTTATTTTCATCAAGATATTGGTTTGCCTTCGGGTTCATCGAATGCCCACTGTGTAGGTCCGACATTTGGTTAGGGGGAGCATCTAAACAAGAGGTCTAGCTGGTCGTTGTCTATTATATCGACAATTGTTGCAATTGATTTGACAGCTAATCAGTGGACTTTCCTTTTGTTGAACCAACTATACCATCAGCATGTGGTCCAGACTTTTGTCTTGCCTTGTCAAGGATGGATCATGGTGCATCTAGAAAAATCTCATAGAGCAAGCTAGACTGAGAGTATATCAATTTGATTTGTTGCGCTCTCATTATCTCCTCCTCCTTTGAAAACACTCTTGAAGTTCCAACGTCCTTGGATAATTGCGGTACCAAAAACTTCAGGAACCACTCCAACAGGAAAGCTAGTGGGACTTGTACCTTGATCAATCTCTTCCGATGTTGTCATTCTTGTATGTGATCCGAGAGGCCTTAGTCTACTCAAAGTTGGCTAGCAATTTGGTGTCGGCATCATATCTCATGGGTAATTGGAAATGGTTCAGGAAAACCATAGTCAAATCGCTAAAGTAAGAATATATTGAGTCATCGAGCTCGATGTACCATTTCGCAGCACCCCCAATAAGAGTGCGTTGAAACAGGCGCAAATGTACAAAGTCGTCTCACATTGAGTTTGATGAGCACCATAGGTGGAAAGTTGTCATGTGATCACCCGGATCTTTGCCAGGCTTGCCTTCGAATTTCAAAATATCTGAGGGAAACTTAGTCGGCATGGGGGGCCAATACAAATCATGACAAATCAGGTCGTTAATCAACATTGACAAGTCTGGAAGATGTAACGTTGCCAGAAAAGGTAGTTTGGGTTGGGTACTATGTATAGGAAAAAGGGGGCCTGGAGTTTGACTGGCACCAGGTTGCCAGGAAAAGTTGGGTTGTTGGCCAGGGTTCTGGTAAATACCATGGCCTTGACCAACGTTCAGAAAATACATTTTCTGGGATATCATCAACTGATTCCCGTAATTGGACGATGAGGGTTGGGCAGGGATCACTCCCTACATTGTGTTCCAAAGATCCTGGAAGGGGTTTCCCCCAGCCGATTCGACGAGCATAGGTACTGAGCCTTGCCCGAGATTCCATTGACCATGGAAGGGGTTTCCTCTGGTTGACATCCCTTGCGAGGGAATTGATCCCTACCAAGGATTCCAAAGTCCTTGTGAGCAGAAAACTCCTGTACTTTCCCCCTGTGTAGAAATAGTACCCTGCACAGGATTCTGTTGTCTAAAACCAAGGTTTCCCCTGACCGAGATGGTAGCTGATGAAAAAGAGTTATTACCAAATGCATAGAACAAAGAGAACGACATGGATCCCACTAGCATGGTGTAAGAAGAAGGTCCTATACTTCCTGCTCCAAACAAACTGTAGTTCATGTTCGGCCTGACGAGTGGCTGGAAAGCGCCTCCGAGCGAGGGGGATAGAGGAGGTATATGACCTCCACCATAAGGAATAACGTTTTAGGAGGTTGAGCTGCCCCCAATGGACCCTTGCAAGGGATCGTTTGATCTCCCTACCCCCAGGCCCATGGTCTCTAGTGTGGAGTAGGTAAGGTCGGAGTTCGTATCAAAGCCGGGAATCCCATATGAAAATGGAGGGCCCGTCGCACTCTGTGTAAATGGGGCAGTGGTCATCGTCATTGACGGTATCATGCCACTACCTGAGGTAGAGGGGGTCGAGACCACTGTGGTCCAGACCGAAGAAGGTGGGTTAGGAGGTGGAATACCCCCTGTGGTGATAGTCATTAAGGGAGTGTGAGGACTCTCAGACGAAGTAGCAACATTTTCTTCCATATGGTAGTGAAACTAGTGATGTGTATGAGAGACAAAAGAGGAGAAAATAGACGAAAATATGAAAGCAAAATTACTTCTAGAAAAATAAAGATTTTCAACTAGCTCTTTGTAACCAACTTTTCATAACTAACTCTTTTCAAGATCTTAAAAAAGAAGACCTAAAACAAAATTTCACTCAATGACGAGCTACTTAAGTTCTAATAAATCAGTAAAGAACTTTAAAATTGAAATTTTTTTCTTTTCAAGTAAAATAACTAACCCTAACTACTTTACCAAACTAAGACATGAAAAATATATTTTTTATTTTTTTATTTGAAAATGCTTCAAACAAGAAAAACTTGAAATAAATCTTTTTTCTTTTCTTTAAAGCAAATGAAAGGGGGGAAATAAATACAAGACAAGACTAAAACTGGCCTCTGGCCCACTGTGGATCGTAGGGAGTCACTAAAGACACCAAACGAGCTAATCAACAAACTCAAAGACTTGCCTAAAACCCTTTCATAAGTAAACACAATAAATCTTCAAAAAGGTAAGAAAACTGACATCTAACCCAAGCTATGACTGTAAAAACAGAGACACTGAACTCTGTCAAGAAACCCTGAGAAGTAAAAACCTCAGTCAGGAAAGAGGATGGTTGCCTCTTTTTGAAAACAGTTTCTTGACACATGTACGCTATTGATGCTTAAGCAACCTGCGTATGTACGTAGGTTGTCTATAAAGCAGGACATGTATGTACATGTGTTGACCCACATCAGGGCGTGTACACCTCTATACTTCTTGAAAAAAGAAATAAAACTGACTGATTGGTAGGGCAGGGAGAACTAGTATGACACCAACAGGTGACCAGAATCCTTTAAAAGACTCAGTAGACTCAACAGAAACTCAAAATGTATAAAACCAATCAAACACCCAAAAAATCCCCTAAAACCCTAGAGGATTCCCTAACATGGTCGCTGGTTCTGCTAGAGGGAAAAACTCCCCTATGGCTACACCATGGTTTACAATGTAGGTATATCAATTACCATTTAAAAGTCTCTTATTTCTCTAACTACCCCAAACATATCCCATACTCATACAAGAAAAGAAAAATGTGAAGGATCGGATAATTGTACCTCTACTCTGTGTCCGGTGATGATCCTCTCACGCTTGAAAGCTTCACTGACTGCATGCCTCCTCCCAAGGCTAGCCTGCATTCAAAGACAGATAAACAAAAAACTACAAGAATGCAATTCATATATAAATCAAGGGTTAGACGTTAGAATAAAAATATAAATCAAATGGAAACATTTGACACATCATGATTTGGGACAGGAAAGTACTTCTTTTATTGATAATACAATGATCACTTACAACCAAAGCTGACTACTTCTCCACGAACATGGTCTGGGCTCCTCTTCACCAAGCTCCAAGTGCACCTTTGTATGGATTCTCCTCTCAACCTTCTTGGGAAGTATGATGAGTTTCTGATGGAGGAAGGAAGGAAAATTAGGGAATTCTGAGGCAATTCTCACAAAAGGGTTGCAATTACTTGGGGCAAGGAGGGGATGTGAAACGGGCGGAGTTTCACTATTATTATGTCTAGATGTGGAATGATACCCCAACACCTTCTTTTATATGACAAAAGGATGGTTATTTGGTTGGGTGATGGGCTATAGGCGGTGGATTAGTTGGGAAACTACCCAATAGCCCGTAATCTCAATGAATTCCTTGCAGCTTTTTATTTTTTGCAACTTTTGCAAGTATACGTGGGCTGTAGTGGTGCAACATGCGTATGTACGTGGGCTGTAGTGGTGCAACAAGTGTATGTACATGATCATTATTGGTGCAGAGCACGTACATCTTCAAAAAATGTTTTTTTAAGAAGAGCAACTATATGATGGCTCGGAAAAAAATGCAAGTAAGAGGGCCAAAGGCCAATTATGCATGTGTAGAGCAATTTAGGGCTATAACACTATTGATATTGTTGAATGTTCTTTGTAATTGGAACCTTTTTCCAAAGAGTTATCAATTGAATAAAGAATGTATTGTTCTTAGTATCCCCATAATGTGATATCAATTCATCTGTAAAAAATGGACCAAGAGATAATAGAATTCATTTTTCTTTCACAAAGCCATTGATACCAAAAAAATTGATCATTTTCTAAATATGATTATGCAATAGGTACCTTTTGTATGATTGGAACTTAGTGTAGATAAAAGTATTTCTCCACATGGAATATCCATGCTATAGGATCCTTACCATCAGACTTCCTCATATCTATCTTTGGAACGAAGTAGTTCCTTGGTGTTGGCTTGAAGCCTTGATGATGTGGATCTTGAAGTGATGAATAATCATAATTCTAGGACTCAATATTTGTTTCCTCTACATTTTCATGATTTCCTTGAATTTTTATATCTCTTATAGGGGTTCTTTCATATAGAGCATGTAAGATCATGGAAGACATGGAATTTTACAATTATAACATCTTATTTTCCATATGATTTTCCATATCTTTCCTATTTTAATTCATCTTATTTTCCACCTCCTCCATTTTATTTTCGATCTCCTTCCTATTTTCATCCATATTATTTTCCACCTCATCCATCTTCTTTCCCACCTTTCCAATCTGGTGAAAATTTTCTTCTCTTTCTTCTTGATTCATGGTTGAGCTCTCTGGAGATTTAGCTGGTGAAATAAATTTTGGAGGATCCTTTGGAGCCATGTGAGAAAATAATAATTCTCCTCTTTTTCACAAATTTTGAATCACCAAAAATGAATCGTCCAATAAAAATTTATTCCAATTGTAGGTTATGTACCTTTCAAACCCCAATTTGGAGTATGTTTGGATGGCTAACCTTTTTCCTGATATATATATGAACTTTGAAGACTTCTTAGTCTAAAATTTAGGCCTATATTACTCTAATATGACTTTTTAATCTCCTGAAAAATTTCACAGGGAACCTTCACCGATAAAAGGTTATAACACAAATTCCAAAATGACTTGTTTAAGACTAATTTCAGGTGTTATCACTCCAAGAAACTCTTTGGGGTTGTACACCAAAGATGCTTGGTAACTCGAGAATATGGTAGCATAGGTATATTTGGTACAATGGGATAACTCAAAAGCTGATGAAAGTAACCACTTATCATGTATCTGAATAAGACAGTGCTTTTAGAGAACAATCATCAGACAACAGAGTTGAAAAAGGGGATGAAGAATACTAATCCAAATAACCAAATACAACCATGTGCAAGGTCATACAAGATAGTAAGAAATTATTTAACCCAAGATTATGAGCTTAATAAGAAGATGACAGTTCTTAAAAGCTAAACTAAACTAGAATAAAGTGCAGAATCATGAAATATATGAAAGAATCTGATATTGAAAACAAAAGAGGATTGTGATTCTATTATCAGAATAAGAAGTCAAGTACAATAGCTAGAAAATGTCTCCCAGATTTAACCCCTCAGTCCTACGACTGAACCCCCCATTTGCATTTGTCTTTTGATAACATATATATAGAAAATCCTATGATAAATACCATTACTAATAGTTTGGATCTCTACAAATACAAATTGATTACAAAAACTTGGAACAACTGGTATCAAAGCCTTCATAAGTGGATCTATAACCCCTGCCACCTGTGCATTCCTTCTAATGGGAAACAAAATCATCTTACTGATTTGGTGCCTGAGAATATGATATTTGAGTCCTATTGCCTCGAGATGTGGAACAAAATACCAAACAAATCCTAGAATGAAGATTCGCTTTAAATTTTACTATTCTATCTTCAATCTAGAACTGCTCCTTAATCGATTGTCTGAACCTACCAGAATCAATTAAATTGACTGTTGATTTTATTCATCAGATCTTGAATTTGTTTCATGAACAGGACTAATATTGTGTCTAGATATCTACAATCTTCCATCTGTCATTAATATCTGAGATCCTATAGTTTCAAGGTACTCTGCCAACGATTGAAATTCATGCTTTCTCCTTTGCTTTTCTCTATATCCTGGTAACTTCATCTTGCTAGTGAATTATGTATTGGCAGTAGGAGCATTGACCACTAGGCACCCAAACTCATTATTTGCCCGTAGATCCACATTTTCTATACCCACACCCGCTCTTCTGACAAAGAGCCTCCCGCGCGAGGATTCAAATACTTCACAAGTCACTTGGTGCCACTCCTCACTGTTGATTAAGGTTGGTTGTCATTGATTTCAACCCTTGAAGAAAGACCCGTAGAACAAAGGTTTAGGTAATGGACCCAATAGTGTTTGATGTAAATATGACTCATTATTGTTTTTTCATGGTTGATAAGAAGTAAATATGAACGAGAAAACGCTTTGCGGAGTAAAAGAACCCATGCATAATTGTGGAATAATGAGATGAAGAAAAGTGAATTTGTCAGGAAAATATCCTAGATGGATATTTCTTGTCATGTCGTTTCCGGTGGTATGTGGAACGTCACATAATTCCTCACGGTTAGAGAGTTATGGCCATGAGATGTTGGAGACCCTAGGTTTGGGTAATGGACCCAAGTTTGTTTGATGGGTAACAATATGAGTTATGATATATTTTCATATAATACTATTCTATATGGATAGTACATGTCATGCCATT
>JZKD02S1630126.1:0-12738 GCA_000966675.3 Picea glauca
TTCCCACTCATGAGAATTACAACGTTGCTTACTTCAGGTTTCACCTCTTTATCTTTGATTGGAAGCAACATGTGATTTCTCCCATTCTTCTCTAGGGTGTATGTGTTCTTCCTCCCATCATGAATCACATTTCTGTCATATTTCCACGGTCTACCCAGCAATAGATGACAAACTTTCATGGGAATAACATCACAGAGTATTTCATCTTTATACCCTCCTATTTTAAACTCAACTAAACATTGTTTAGTGACATTTACCTAATGTCCTTTTTGTAGCCATGAAACTCTGTATGGACTTGGATGTTCAATAGTATCCAACTCCATATTTTCTACCATCTCTGTAAAAACGAGATTGTCTGTCCTACCACTATCCACAATGACCTTGCATACCTTGTCCTTGGTCTTGCAAGCAGTCCAAAAACGACTGCTCCTTTGCACTGGATTCTCCGCCTCCTCTTCTTGTGTTAAGAGAACTTTCCACATCATCAGCAATATTCCACCTTCAGCATCCTCTCCCTCAACATTCTGCCTTTGTTCTTCAGTAATGTGAGTTTCACCACCTTCCTTCTTTTTGTCTAGACACTCTTAAGATTTATGTTCGACCTTTCCACTTGTGAAGCATTTCACTACTCCACCTCTTCCTCTTCCTCTACCTCTGGTATGGGGAAAAATGTTTCCATCAGCATACTGACCTTTCTATTTGGTATGCCATCCTATCTGTGAGCTTCCACCTCTCTCAGCTTGAGTTTGAGGTTTCTTCCACTCTTCGTTGGGTTTCTAATTTTTATCCTGGGCAACCGATTTGCCTCTGGGCTGACTTCTGCCTTGGCCTCTTTGACTTTGCTTTCGGCTCAGCTTCTCTTCAGCCTTCGGAGCCATCTGATAAGAATCTTCCACCATTCAGATGGTCATCATGCTCATCTCATCCTGAATGTCGTATCTCAGACCATTCATGTACCTAGAAACTTTTTCATCATCACTTTCGCGATGACCTACTCTGATGTTCATCCTGTAGAATTATTCAGTTCTCTCCTTCACTGTTATCAACTTCTGTCTCAAATTTTGCATTCTCTGAAACAAAGTAATTTGGTAATCCCTGGAAATGAATTTTTCCTTCATCTTCGTGATCATCCTATCCCAACTCTTGATTTTCTACTTGCCTTTGCAGCGTCTGTCAACTTGTAGTTCATCCCACCACAATGTTGCATGTCCTTTCAATCTTGTGATAGCATGTTTGACGTTTTTGTCTTCCTCAACATCTTCATAGTCAAAATATGTGTCCAGAGCTCTCATCCAGTCTAGAAGCTCTTCAACATCCAGGTTTTCTTCATATACTGGAATATCCATTTTTACTCTAGCACCCATTCTTGCAACAACCCTAATCAAACATTCATTTGTTGCATCTTCTGCTATGACCTCTTCTCCTTCATGTCCAGCTTCATTTTCACTTTTGAAATCACTAAGATCCCTAGCACCGGCTGTGCGCCTCTATTTTATTTCCATGTCCATGACTCTGGTGCGTAGGTCATGCATCTCTCTTTCCATGGCTGGATTTTGCACCTCCCTTCCCCTTCCTTTTGGAATTTCCCTATCCTCTAGTGGATCGGGTGTTTTTATGTCTCTTCTTCTCGCCGGCATGGCTGAGATTTTCTTTCTCACTTTAACTGTCTAAAGTATACAAAAAAAGTCAAGCTATGATACCAAACTAACGTAGACCTATTGGCCCTCGGGCCGAGATCCACTCACAGGATTGTTCTCTATTCCCTTTGAGCTAGATCAGCTCTTTCAGATTCCCTGCTAGAATCTCCTTTCAAATCGATCCACAGGTCCTTTTTCGCAGCTCACAATATCACGAGTTCGCGAGTCATGACTCCTGACTCTTCCTCTCCAATCTCGCGATACCTGAGATCACGAAATGGGTATAGCTCTTCTTTCATCAACGCCCTCTACGCATGACCACTGGCTAAGCTTCACACAAGCTCCTCTCACTACTTGGCACTTTGCGAGTTTCACTGTCTAGCTCATGTACTCTTGTCTCGTGAATTCCCGAGACGCGAGAAGTTAGCGAAGTGTTGACTTTTCCCAATAGGTGACGTGTGTCCGCTGGTCTATTTCCTGGGCCCATCGTATGGTTCTGCCACATGTCTCTTATGCCCAACTTCGACACTTCGCAACTTCGCTTCCCGGAGTGCTACCTCTATTGTATCTCGACACCCGAAATGCCAAGATCCTGAACTCCTCGCTACCCCTTATCGCAAATCATGACTTCAGGACTTTTGGGACAATAGTCTCAACTTCCTATCCACCGATATGCCGAAATGATGAAATTCTGACACGTCGTCAATGCGGGTCCCCCAACAGAACTTCCTGCCTTTTCGTAGTTTTCGGACTTCGCGACTTCACGAATACTGATTCTAAGCCTTCAGTTCTTCATCCCACGAAACCCTGAATGTGTGATAGGTATGATGAGACTCTGATCCAACGACCCTCCCTTGACCCGGATCTAACACCTGTCTCCACTCCTCACTATTTCACCACTAGCGACTTGGAGCACCCAATCTTTGGGCTCTCACCTTGCGAACCTCTGAGTTTGCGAGATCCCTTGATCTCTGCCACCTGTCCTCCTCCGATGGATGGCTTAGATTCTTTCATGACTTCGCCACTCACAAAGTTGAAGGAATTCCTTTTCTGACCTCCGATGCCCGAATCCCCAATATGCGTGATCTCGCAACGCGTGTCCTCCTTCCAGCAAACGGCTCAGATTCTCTCGCTATTTCGAGACTTCACACCTCACGACCTCGTGAATATTGATGTAAGGGTTTTGACCCTTCAAATCATGAAACCCTGAAATGAGATTACGTGAGTGATCCAACGACCATTGTCGGCTCAGATCCTATGGCTCTCTTTCTTCTGAGCGTTACACTTTAAGAATGCTTGCCGTAACTCCCCTACTCCTCTGCAAGATCTAACGGTTCTCGAGACTTCGTGAATTCTCCACAGAAAATTTCGACTGTCCAAAGCTTCCGTGACAACTCCTGTGAAACGAAAATAGTATCCCCTTACGAAACTTATCTTCTTGCAAGTAACTTTGCAACGCCTCCCCTTTGAATGCTTCAAGGTACTAAACCTCCTGAGCTTGATTGAAAAATACTCAAGTCTTTTGGAGAAAATTCCTACGCGCACTCCTTGCGGCACTTCTTCAAATACACACCAAGTATTTGAATTCTTAGACTATGCACACTCCCTGTGACAGTAGTCTTTTCAACAACTCCCTCAGGTTGCAAACTCTAAGACTCTTCTCAGCCAACACACACTTTGCACGGCTCTTGTGCTTAACTTGCACTTCTGCAAGAATGAGAACAATGCTATCTCTCCTGAGCTTGCAGAGATGAAATCTGACTCCTGTCAACGCACACCTTGTGGACAATTTCACTGCACTCCTTGCAGGAAAGCTCTTGCTCAGATAGAGAAACAATTGAAACTCATTCATTACTCTCCCTCTCTTCAGATTTCAGACATTAAATGTGAAATCATACATTCACGCATCAAAGAAAATGCATAACAGAGAGTAAACAGTCATGAGCATAACATTCAATCATGCATACATAGAAAGTATTTGAACACCATGAGTCTGAATCAAGCTTCATATATTAATCTCAGAACTTCTGTACATGGGTTCTTCTACACAGTTTTCTACTCTCCTATGCTCTCTGCTCTCTTGATTGATTATGTTGCTAATGTTACAATGATACAAGTGAGGGTGTCTATACCCGTTTTCCCTCCGGCTCCTAAAACTATCTAATCTAAGAATTCAAAGCTACCTACTTACATTTACTAGCATAAATGCCTCTTAGTCCTTCAGACGAGAGTGGGACGCTCAAGGTCTGATTACAATCTACAAGTACACCCTTTCTTAATTGTTTCATTTACGTTTGGCGTATCAAACTTCAAAACATTCAAACAATTCATCATGTGCCAAAATGCGTTGGCGCTTGCCCCATGCTCGCTTGTTGCTAGCGATGCTCCTGCATCAACTAGGTTCTTCTTCTGTGTGGTCATATATTCTTGCGGAATACTACCTGTGCTCAAGCATTGGATGATCTTTGCAAAGTAATCGTCATCAATCTATACTGAGAATAACTATGCATCCAAAAATTTATGTTCTAAATTCATACTTTTTTATCCATTTGTGACCCTTGATAGGTGGTCAGGTCTTGCATCCAATTTTCCTGGTTTAACTATTACTTCAAAGTCAAATTCTTGAAATAGTACTAACCATCGACATATTCTCCCCCACAACACTAGCTTGTTGACTAGGTATTTCAGGTCTGAGTGATCTATGAACATCTTAAAGTGTTTTCCCAATAGGTAATGTTTGAACTTCTGCAGTACATAGACCATGGCTAGGCCTTCTCTTTCTGTCATGTTATAATTATGTTCTGAGTCTGATAACTTTTTTCTTGCGAACGTTATCAGGTGATCTAAGTCTCCTGATCTTGGATGCGCTAAGATATCTCCAAGTGATATCACTGATGCATCTACATGCACATGGAATGTCTTTTCCCAATCTGGAAATACTAATATCGATGCGGTAACCATCTTTTCCTTCAGGGTATCCAGACCGTGTTGACACTTGTCATTCAACTGATACTTTGTATCCTTTCTTAACATCTTTTCCATTGGTGTTGTGATCTGGACATATCCTTTGATGAATTTCCTGTAGTATCTTGTGTGTCCTAACGTTGCTCTTAGCTGACGGACAGTTTTTTGTGCTGGCAAGTTAACAATGACTACGATCTTTGCCAGATCGACCAATAAACCTTGTTTGCATACTATATGGCCCAATAGTATCCCAAACGGTGTTCCAAATATGCATTTCTTGATGTTTAGTGATATCTAGCACTATCTACATCATTCTAACATTAGCCGTAAAACTTCCACATGGTTTTTCAACAAACTAGAAACTGTCCAATCATCTAGGTATACTTCAAGAAACTGATGGATGAATTTCTTAAATGTTGTGATGACCACTCTGGAGAATATTGTGGGTGCATTCTTCAGTCCAAATGGCATGACTGTGTACTGATAAGATAGAATCCATTAGTGAATGAGTAAGCTTCATGTCCCCTCACATTCTCTAACACTTCATCCATGAACGGTGTAGGGAATGGGTCATGTAGGCATGCATCATTAAACTTCCACAAGTAAATGCATATCATGATCCCTCTTCCTTGTTTCTTGTCTTGTATTGCCATCAAGATTATCCATTCTGACTCCTCAACTGGTTTGATGATGTCGGCTTCGAGCATCCTATCGATATCATATTTAAATTTATGTTTATATATGGGGTACAATCTGTAGGTTCATTGTCTAATAGGTCTCGCGTCGTATCTAAGTGGTATCTTCATTTCTCCTAGTTCTTCGGCTATTCCCTTCATCTCTATAAATGTTGTGGGAAAGAGGTCACTATATTCGCACAACAACTCTGTGATGCTTTCTATTGTATGGTCATCCCAATAGTCTCCAATGTTGGCCATTTTGGGCTGCTCAGTTGTCCTGATGTTAACTTTCTTTACCTTGATTAGTGTGGAAAGGACTTCTGATTCTATGGGTGGTCCTTCCACATCTCTTTCAGCTTTTACTTCTTCGATCTGAATATCACACAGATCATCTTCATCTGGTACTTCCTCCTGTACATGGTAACATGACAAAAGTTCCTTGACTTCTGTTTTTTCCGTTGTTGTTCTTCTGTGATAAGTTCTATTTCTACTTCTTTAATGAATATGACTCCTTTGATCTATTTCAGGGCTGCATCTATGTTGGGGTTCTTATGCTCGAATGAGAAAGTGACTGTAAAGTTCTATTGCAATGTTGTCCATGTCGTAGTTCCTTTGTGCAATTCCTAGTCTCTATAGCAGTTCGCTTGTATGCTCTCTAAAGTATGTATGAAGTGATGAGGCCATTCCTCTGGTGGTGTCATTTTCCATAGCGTTCTTCACTTCGCCAAGTGTTCTGTTGGTGCCTCTTTTCCTTCATATCTCTATTGTTTGTTTTTTTCTTATTCTGCGTCGAACCTTATGCATAGTAATCGCCTACGTTGATACCAGTCTGTGATTGTCTCTTTATGTGTGCCCCACCATCTTCCGGGTGTGGACTTTAGTGCTAAGTCAAGTGCTAACAGTCTCTGATTCTCTTATACTTCGTCTTTGTGTCAATAATGTTTCCAAATCATTTATTCTGTGAAAAATGGGTGGTTCTCTGATTTTTGTGCCTACCCACCTTACTACATGGTCTATTCTTGCACATCTTCTCGTGGATACTTCGTGTAGCCTTTGTTGCCAGTTTTCTAACTCGGTGTCTGAGTTTGTTGCACAAGAAGTAATGCTCCACCAACTGAGTACCCCATCGGCAGTTGGGTTTACCTAATCCTCATCGCACGCAATTGTTCTGTACAACTAGCCAATTTCCTCTAAGTCTAGGCAAGTGTGTTCTACAAATCTCTTCCCTTTCGATGGATCTAGTGGTGCTATGACCCTGTATTCTCTGGACTCAAATGTCATTTTCCTGGTTTTCAAATTGATTATGGCCTGGTTTTCAAATGCCCAATCCATAGCAAGCAATGTCAGGTAAGGTGTTATGCCATATACTATTTCAATGACTTCAAAGTATGCTTTAGTGTGCACTCCATCAATATCTATTGTCACTCCATTCAGTCTACCTATTGGTAGGACTCTGTGATGATTTGCTAGTTTTAATTGAATGGTTGAGTATCCTAATGTGGGTTCTCCCATGCATTTCCATGTCGTCTTTGGTAGTAAATTCACTTTGGATCCTAGGTCTAGTATAATTTCTCCCATATTGAAATCCCCAATGTTAGCATTTAGTGTAAATTCCCTACTTGTTCTTCTTTGTGTGTGTAGGTGATTAATTGTTTTTGGTTCTAGCTTTTCTTCCGTCTCGTTGCTACACTTTTCTAGTATGTTTTGCAATATCTTCACAGATGATGGGTCACTTAATACTTTTACGCATGATTGAAAAAATCCTTTGATTGTACTTGCTTGTCCCTTGGACTGCATTCCGTTGGTATGATCCATTTTTGGTGACACCTCATATTCTAGTGCTTCCTGGTGTTGTTGCACAGTGGAAGTCGACGTTGTGTCCTCCTTCTGAAATTCTTGTCTGGCCTCTTTAAAGATCTCCTTTTCCTTGTGAATGTTGAACTACTTCCTTGGTTATATGTTCTTCTTTACCCATTGGTTATGCATTGGTTCCTGTCGAACTGTGTCATTTCCTATTTTTGTTCCTCCATGAGTGACTATATTGTTGTTTCGTCTGTCCTCCCTTGCTTCAGCTAAAATCCACTGAACATTCTGATTGTTCTGGTTCCTCTTTTCTTGAATCTTTATTAGTAATGTTGGACATCCCTCTGTGTCATGGTCTGATGCGCGATAATACATACAATTTGTTTGTGGAAGTGGACACTCCCATGCATAATGTCCCGGTTGCTGACAATTGTGACATGTGATTGGTCCTCTACCTCATCTGAAACCTCCTCTAGCTCGTCCTCCTCCTCTTTAACCCGCTTGATCACCTCTCGACGCGTTATACTGGGGTGCTTGATTGTACTGCACGATATTGTATTGGGGTTGTGTTGGGTTGTACTGCGACTGCGCATTATTGTATGGTTGTTGTGCAGTGTTGTATGGAGCTAGGACTGGATTCAACTATGGTGTTTCTTGCCCCATCATCATTTTAGCCTATCCTCTATATTCATATGATGTTCTTTATTGCATCAACTCCATAGTTCTGCAATCTTTATCATCGTTTCCCACTGATTTGCAAAAGGTGCAATATGAACTTTTTGGAACTATCTGGTATTTATGCATCATTGTGCAGTGATAAGGGTCATAACCCGGTTTCTTACATATTTTTCACCATATTCCTCCCCGTGGTAACGGATTTGGCATACATGTTGCCATATACTGCATGAATGTTGAGCACTCATTCTTATGGTGTCCTTCTGTCCTACATGTGGTACACCAAAATACTTCCCGTTTATCCTTGTTCTTATTATGGTTCAGCTGAAATGTTAGATTCTTGAAATCCTCCTTCAATTCTTTGATAGCTGGGCCTGTCTGCTGGTACTGGTTCTCTTCTAGTTGCAAGGCTTCCTGCAGAGCCTCTGCCTGCATCTAAAACTTATGTTGTCGTAAAGGATATTTTAAGTGTGGTAGTAGTGAGTTGACAAACAGGTTCTGATCCTGTATATCAGTCATAAGGTATTTTATCTTTCCCTTCAGTCGCTTGAATCTTTGATTAATCTCCCATACAGATTATCCTGGTTTCTATCTTATTTCGATCATCTCATTCATGTACTGATCCTCTGATCTTAGCTTCTAGAACTCATTTATCAATAACTTATTAATGTCGGCAAGTTTCCTTGTTGTCCCAGGGGCATTATTTGTGTCTAGACTTATGTATCAGTCTAGTGTGTGGTTTCTTAGCGTAATCTCTAGTTGCGTGAGTTTGGTATCTTCATTAGTGATATGCTTTGCTTCCTAGATGTTTGCACAAATGAACAAATGCTTCTCAGGGTCTTCTCCTACTTCTCCTCAAAATTATGGTAATCTGATAGTGGGATTGTGTCCTGCCATTCTGAATATTGAACTACTACCTCCTCTGTGTGGTGTAGATACTTGACTAGTGTTGCCTGAACTAGCTCCTCCATTTGTTGTTCCTTGTGTATATTTACTTCCTACTGTCGGAATTCCTCCAAACTTCAGTTGTCTAAACGGTGGTGTTCTCTTTGATGTATTATTCACACATGGGTTTATGGGTTCCACACTGACATTAATATGGAATCTAGGATGGATGCCTTCTCCTCCCATTCTTGGACCTCTTGTCTTCCTCTCATATGTTGCGTGCAAGATTTCCTCAATCTGATCCACAGCCCAGAGATCCTCTACCTCTTCCTCATCACTTTCCAAGCCTTCCCTCACAGCTACGACTCTCTTCTTGGTATTCATCTTGTACTGGTGGGGTACTCTGCTACGCATCTTTCCTGTTGATGCCAAGATCCACTTGATCTGGTCGTCGTCCATCACGATCGGGTCCAAGAATTCCTCGTCCTTCTTTCCTTTATCCTTACCTCCTTCCATTTATCCTCTCTCTATCAGTGCTTCCCCCCTTCCCCCATTCATGCAGGGAAGTTTAGTTGTCTGACTCCATTGTCATTACACCTTTGTTATATAGAAGTACCTTAATAGAAGTATATAGTGATCGAATGTACCTTCCTTGAGGTCCACGTAGAAATTCTTTATTTACTGTGTTGTATGACTTCGCTATGTCAACTGAAAACTTTGTTATGAATCCTGCCACAATACTGTCAAGCCAAAAGTCTACTGCACGGGTGAATTTGTTGTTCACCTGTTGTAACTGCTCAATCTGTATTGGGGTCCAATCTAGCTGTCTAATCTGGTTCGTCACATGGTTATCCTTCAACCTTAGTATCCAATCTTGTAGTAGATGCGTAAAATCATAAAAAAAGACTTCGTGTAAATCAGTAAATACGTATTTATCCAGATATTTGTGAGGTGTGATTCTAAGGTTTCTATTATCTTTCTGTGCAAACTCTAGCTCTTTGGTTCTCAACCAGCCTTCGATTTCTACTTTTGTGGGATTCCACAGTCTCAACATTCCCTTCTAATGGTTCATTTCTCTCTTCTTCTCCTCGTTCTTTTCTCATTCAATCTATCTCCTATACTCAGTCCTCTCGCGTTCCTATCAACGCGGCAATGGAACCATTTGTTGGTTACTTATTGTTCTTTCTTGATCATCTGATTTATTGACCCAGGGTTCATGTCTTTCATTTTTCCAACAAAACCTTTAAAACTATCAGCCCTCCTAGTAAACCAGAAGGCAACACAGTACACAGGATGCACTGCGTAGTATCACCCTAGATAGATTTAAATGGGTGGTTGTAAGACTCAGGTGTTTACAGCCTAGGATTGAGTATGAGATAGGAGATTTTTACTCAGATCCATCTACTATGAATTGTGATTGCAATCTACTATTGTTCGGGGTTATGCATTTATCTTCCATAGTTTATTTCCTTAACAACACAATCATAGTTCATAGAAATATATTAACTCATTCATTAAGCATAACAATTAACTATTGAAAGAAGACAAAGATATGCATGCATTTGTCACATTACACATATATTACCATGGTTCACCCCCTCCTTGGCTTTGTCCACAAATATTTTTCTCTTGTCTCTTTATTATGGTAGTTCTGCATCTCCGACGCCGCACTCTTACAATTCTCCTCAGATGGGTAAGATCTATATGAGGCAAACTAGATCGCACCAAGCTCCATAGCCTGCGATCTAATGCTCGGATCTTCCTTCTCTCCTCTTTTCTAGCTCAACAACTTACAAAATAGTTCAAAACAATATTACACAACGCATCAAATCGTACATCTCTAATACAAAACAATGAACTAATAAGGGACTGACCAACTGAACTGAACCGAACTAAACCCTTATGATATCTACGTATCTATATTTATATCTATAGGGATCTTCATCCATTTACAATATATTACCAAAACCATAACCCTACCAACATTAGGTCTTCCTCCCATGTGCGCGTGTTGTTCTTCCTCTAGCTGTCACTTTCATTTTGCACGCTTTCTTTCATGTGCACATGTTGTTCTTCCTCCAACTGTTACTTCAATTTCTGCATGCTTTCTTTCCCCACGATCATCCTTCTTTCCACTTCACCCTTCCTTCTTTCCACTTTGGCCTAGTGACAACATATAAATAAACAAGTCAAAAGATAAGAAGCAAAAGGATCAGAAGTCAGAACAAGCTAATTGCAATCTCATTAAGAAATTAATAGAGAAAGATGAAGAGAATTGTCGATTAAAGAACCATAATCAAAGATTGATTGAACAAATCAAGAAGTTAAAGAATGAGAATAAATTATCCGAAAAAATATGAAGAAAGCTCTTGCCTCATAATCATTAATCAACAATTGCTTGCGCCAATTAAAAGTTTAAAGAAAAAAATAACGAAAAATTTGGAATCAAAAAATGAGGACGACAAGTCAAGAAATAAGGAAGAACTTTTACATTTAAGGTGACATAATCAAGAATTACTTACCCAAATTAGAAATCTAAAGCATGGTAAGAAGCCTTTACAAGAAGAGTTAGATCATAAACAAATAATGACTAAATCAGTTGAAATAGAGAGGCTAGGTAAATTCATGAAGTTGAGTAACACTTTCATGAGAATCGGATCTCCAAAATACCGAAAGACCTTTTTTCGGTCGAAATAAGTTTTGGTCGAACCTTTGAACATCAAATCGAATGGTACCGTGACGATGCCATCGATTTTCATGTACAATTTTAGCCGAACTTATTTTTTTCATCCAGTAACATCTTTTCAGTCGAAAGTTGTTCCGGTCAAAAAGTTCTTTTGGCCAAAAGAATGTTTAGGTTGAAATATCTTTTCATTCGAAAGAACTTTTCAGCCAAAAGGACCTTTCTGTCGAAAAGTTCTTTCGACCGAAAAGGGTTTATACACGCACATCGTGATTGTTATAGTTTTTCCGAGTTATTGGCGACAGTTGATAGTGTTAGAGTGAGTGTTGGTGATAGTTTATAGTGTTAGTGTGAGTGTTGGCGCATTTGTGTTAGTGTGAGTGTTGGCGCAGTTGACCAGCTACAGGTGGGCGGGCGGGCGGTCAGAGCTGCAGGCGGGTCTTGGAGTTGTAGAGCTGCAGGATGGTGTTGGAGCTACGAGTAAATTTCTTTAAATATCTATAAATTTAATTAATTGTAATCAATCAATTAAAAAAGGTTTAATTTCTTTAGAGTTTCACAGTTAGTAATTCCTAATAGCGAGTGTATTTTCTAGATTGACTGTGTGAGTTTGTCATAATAGCAAGTGTATTTTCTAGATTGACTATGTGAGTTTTGAAACGTCCAATCTAGAAAAATCACATACAAAAAAACTCACACACAGTAAATCTAAATTGAGGTTAGGGGAAGAGTAAATTACATTCTGTAACACAATAACCTATCGTCGAATTCATGATATTTTGGTAGCCTTGGTGGCAGAGGCAAGTATGACTACCATGAGGATTTTTCACACACGTTCCCACACCAAATACATCCCACTCACATGCTGCAACCAATCAATACCAAAATGATCTATGGATATCCCAAAAATGGCCTGCAGCTTTAGGCCTTCAAAGCCCAGAAATAAAATTTAGAAATTAGAAATTATAGACATCCAACTAGATGCTTATGGTGAAATTACTTACGGCTGAATTGTTTTGAATAGATTAAGTTACCACGGTGTACTTCCAAAGTTGTTGAAGGATATAAGGAATCACTGCAAGTGGTATTTAATGTGCCTGCATGCACAAAGAACTTGTAGAATCATGAAAAAATTACAGAACTTGTCAAGCCAAAATCTATTTAGAAATAGAAATAGGATCTATAAAAATGACAGAAAATTGGAATTAAGCTTACAGTTGGGTATAACGTAGGGAATATATGAGAGTGCCTTATTATTTGCATGTGGTCTCCTCCATCCATGTTTTCACTCATACCTAAAGAATGGATAAACTAACGAGTCTTTTCATATTCCCATTCCACAGTCATAAAAATCACATACATAGTTTCCATGCAGTGATCTCATTATTCTACAACATAGAATAGTGGAAATTAT
>JZKD02S1630126.1:81180-95753 GCA_000966675.3 Picea glauca
AATACATATTATATTACATAAATCATCAATCAATCAATCCTTTGACATCAATCAATCACTTGACATCAATCAATCAAACCATTGGCATCAATGACAACATGATCCAACAATAAGTTGTTGGAGAGTATGGATATGTTGAGATTGGTTATGGTCAGATTGGACAGTGAAAGACAGAGGTGAATGTGACTGAGGGTTGCAAAAGATCTCAGTTTTTCATGGAGAGAAAACCCTAACTGTTCAGAATGCACAGACATGTTGTAGTACAGACATGTCGTGTACATACACAAGCTATACTACTGGTAGGGCGCGTACATACACGTGTTGCACTATTGACAGGTCGTGTACCTATTGACATATTGGTATTTGTTGAGGATTGATTCCTCTTCTCAGTTGGTGCTGAGTTGTGTAAGCTAAGTCTTTCATTATATAGCTGGTGCTCTTGTGGAGTTGTAACTCTATTCAGTTGTTGTTGATAACCCAAGGATTGTAATCCGTAATAAAAAGAAAATTGTACATACATATTGTGTTCTTTGTGTTCCTTATGGTGATGAATTATTGATGATATATGTTGCTGATGTATGTTCACATTTAATTGGTTATAAATGAAAACAATAAGTAATGAGTAAATGGTGATTGCTAACTAAGGAGTTTTGTGAAGGGAAGTTTGAAAAAGTGCCCCACACTCATTCACCCCCCCTCTAAGTGTGGTCGGTGTGTCCAACAATACGCAAGAGTCCTTAGAGTCTTGAGGATGAATTCATCACCATATAGGCTATTCACTCAATCTAGACTACAATTTCAATGTTGGTTAGGTGATTACACTTACTTGCAGGTTGTTCATCCTTCCTGTGTGTCATAAAATTCTTCTTGTGTATTTGGAGTGTGAAATTGTTTAAGATTTATCTATGCAATAGAATTTTATATTGATTTGATATCATCACCATTTCCATTGATTCCTCCTACATTATGCATTTCTCACCTATAACCAATGTGTACCACTTCTTTGTCGCACCAATATCTGGTGTGCACTACTTTTATGTCGCACGCCAATATCTACCGTGCACAAATTTGGTTTCATGCACTAATAACTATTGCGTGCAATTTTTGTGTCACGTGCTAATATTTTGTGTGCATTGTACCCTCCGCACCACATAATGCCAAGGGTTAGTGCACTCACACCGTGCACAAGTACTCCCCGCACAACATTAATTAAGCCTTCATACAGTGTGAATATTCAACATGCACACACTGCACACCAATATTGCGTGCGCATCAAAAAATTTCCTTTGTTCTCTGCCAATACTCTGTGCGCAGACCGCATGCACCAATTTTATGCATGTGTTGCCCAATATGCACCACGCAGTGCTAAAATTTAGTGTGCACATCCATGCACTATTATTTTTCCGTGCTTCACCAGCTTTACTCCATGTAGCACCAAATTTAAGTGTGCACACCTGGGCACCATGATGTTTCGCGCATTACCAACTCTACACTATGCAAAGCTAGATTTAAGTGCGCAAACCCGCGCACCATTATTTTTCGTGCATTACCAACTATGCATTGTAAAACACCAAATTTATGTGTGTACACCTGCGCACCATTATTTTCCACGCATTACCAACTCTGCACCACACAGTGCCAAATTTAAGTGTGTGCACCCGCACACCATTATTTTTCGCGACTTATCAACTCTGCACTATGCAAAAACCAATTTGAGTTTGCATGCATGTGCGCCATTATTTTCCACACATCACAAGTTTGTCACTGTGCAACATCGAATTTTTTTGCACACACTGATTTTTCTATGCATCAATTCCTCGATAATTCCACTATAGAAATTGGGGCTTTTGCCCATTTTTCACCCAATTCCCACAATGGACATTCTGCAACTATGAAATTTGTTCAAGTTCAATCTGATAACACAAATTCAACCTCTACAACAACAACTCGTTGTTGGTTGACATTCCTGGTACAAGTTTTCCCAAATTCATTCACGGATTGAGAGTTTATTCAACCAATCTCACTCCATCTATCATGGATTCCCTGTAACTTCAAATTCGACCAATTCTAGGTCTGAATTTTCGAGGACAAATATTAAAAATTAAGAATATCTCCCCACTTGGCAAAATTTCCCAAATTCCCATGAATTTAACAACAAGAATTGGGGATTTTTCCCAATTCCATGCAATTTCCTATGATTTTTACCATGGACGCGATGTAACCTAAAATTTGGCCATTCCAAAATCAATTCACTGTGAAATTTTTCTTCAACATTCATCTTACTCGGCCCATCCAGGATTAGTGTTGAAAAATGGAGCTCTGATACCACATTGTAGCATCCCCAACAACTAACTGGGCTATGCCAACCAAAAAAATTGAACTTTGATACCAAATTAAAAAATAGAAATACTTTGCAAATACACTGATTCATAGAGAATAATAATAGAAATACACATGCAACAATCACAGGAAAAACCCATAAAAATAAACACATAAATAATAATGCAACACTTAATTTAACACACAATTGACACTTATCTTGATAAAAATATCACCAACTGCGTGCAGACCTTCCACGTTCCTCCCAACCTTAGACCACACTGCTCAAAACTCTCAGCAGTGGGTCACCCCCGAGCTAGGGCTGAACTCCACCCAGGTAAATGAATTCCTAACCAGGTTGACGTATCTCAGACAAGAGGAAAAATCAGTCACAAGTGCCAACTCAAACTAAAAACAAATAGTCCATCATTCCCCACATGCATGTCCCACCCCAGGAAGTGTTTCCCTTCTCTACTCAACAGTCCCTCGGCTGCCCCACACTCTTTACAGGGCTTCAAAAATAAGGTAGAGAAGAAGTCTCATAACCCTGTAGTTGCAATGTGGCCCCTTCAGGAAATCAATTCCAGCAATTCTCTCACCTAGAGAGATTTTTTCACGGGCCTGACAACCCTTCTCTTCAATATCCCACAAGCCTGACAACCCACTTCTTTAGTCCATCCCCTATCCTAACTAGGTACAGGTATAGGTACAGTGACAATAAAAAGGTATGGAGGACATCTAAATGAGTGAGTGAATGATGATGTCATGATGGAAAATGAATTAAGTCCAAACTATATGTATGCATGTTCCCAACTTGACTCTTGCCATGTTGAGAACTAACTTGGGCACACTTGTCCCCATCCTTAGAAATTAGGATAAAATAATTATCCATACTTTATACTTTAAGGAATATTAATATAATATTCCTTTTGTCTTAATCTCCCTAGCTTAGCCCCTTATCCTGAACTTTTAGCCCCCTTTGCCTATCTAGTGGAGTTTAGCCCCCCATACTCTTTTAAATGGTTGGTCTGCTGCAGTGATGTGTTTTTCATTAATATTTGTGTGTGATTTGCATTTATAATACAAACATACTGTCATTTTTGTATCCAGGCTCACCAGCCTAAAAAACATGAACATATACATAAAGGATCTTTGGCCTCAAGATATCGCATGCAAGTTGTTGCACATGGTATCCTATAATGTGTGCACTTCTTCTTTTAGTGCAAAACACATATGCGCGCTATAATATGGAAGGCACTTACAAAACTAATTCCAATACTTGATACAAACAACTCACCAACTTATATACATATGTACATTTATATTTACAATTACAATTGGGGTATTACATATTCATTTGGAAACTACGATCCCAAATTAAAACGAGTCTAATTAGGGATTGTGATCATGTAGTTATCCCCTGCTGCAGGAGGGAATTTCCTGCTTGTCAACAAAGTGGTACTACTTACTAATCATATCTTCTAAAGACACAATTCTATTTGTATGGAAACTTGTACAGTCTTAGATTCTTGAGCAGAGCACTCAAGTCTCTTTTTAGAATGGGAATTTTTTGTAGGTGTCAAATAGTCCGACTGATTGTTCTACTTTTCCTCTTGGGAATGAACTGCATTGTTAGTTTTACATTTGTTTTTGGATGAACTGTTGAATCTACCTTGTTGATCCCTAACTCTATGCATATAAAATATTAGAAATACATTCTACAATTTGCTAACAAGAAATCATATCATTCAATCTACTCTAATGAAAATCTAAATGACAACAAAACAACAATTATACTTTTGACAGATCCCCAACATGGCATAAAAAATGATGAACTTTTCAATCAATTCCTAATTAATTTAGTAATCAACTGAAGAGTTGCGTATTTAATTATCAATCCGAGATCGTATAGAACTTATGAACTGTCGTGCACCATATATGCAAGTATGATTCTATAATTTTCAATGGGTTGTAGTACTTCTAAATGAATGTCACAAGGAAAGATATAAAGATTCTCTATCAAGTCACCGAATTAAACCACACGACTCTTGCAATCAAATCCACACTTGTAGGAAAAGAAGCACACTTTTGCAGGAAAGCAAATGCCACACTTGCAGGAAGGTAAATATCACTCTTGCAAGAAATTAAATGTCACACTTGCAGGAAAGTAAAGATCAATCTTCTAGGGAATAAATCACACAGGCATGAAAGGTGACTTGTTTAAGTAGTAGAATGATCTTGATTAATGTGACAGACATATGATGGCTCATGTAATGAAATGAAACAAACCTCAATTTGTAGAGATAAAACCACATTGTGTCAATAATATATGTTGTAAACAAAGGAAATAAACTAACCTTAACTACAAGCAAAACATTTTTTATCCAGAAAGAAAAATGTTGTAATGTGAATGTAGAGTTGCAGGAACAAGAGTTGCATCAAAAGAGATGTTAGAGTTTCAACAAAGCACTAAACAAAGGAATTAATGGAAATCAAATAAATGTATAAGATATGCTACAACTACACATTTGTTAGTTAGAAAACAGGGTTCAACAATGTCAGCATGGAGTTGCAGCAATAGGAGTTGCAACAATGAAAAATACTAGAGTTGCGACAAGGTGTTAAATAGAGGAATTGTTGGAAATAAAGAAGTTCAACTACAACTATTTCTATAAAATAAAGAAAATGCATACAATACCGAGATGAGTGGTTCATGCCTCCTTATATGAGGTACTCATTCATGAACACAGTAAATCATTAAATGATCAACACACCATCACTTGGACAAGATTAAAGAAAAACTTATATTATAGAAAAATGTACAGATCAATTTTACAACAATATATTTCCTATTCACTAAATTCATTCAGACCTCCTTATCTGAAAGAGAGAAGGGATATTTATAGATAATAGTTTCATTCTAAATTAATCATAGGAATCAATGGACAACCATGATAATCAGATCGTTCCATCTTGTTACATTGTTTTCTCCAAAAGA
The DNA here is from genome assembly GCA_000966675.3 of Picea glauca. Lineage (NCBI taxonomy): Eukaryota > Viridiplantae > Streptophyta > Pinopsida > Pinales > Pinaceae > Picea > Picea glauca. Next base: position 86,498 of record JZKD02S1630126.1, read on the forward strand.
TAGAAAAATAGGGCACCTACTGACTTAATCAGTTTAATGACAAGTGGAGGTTGAGTCATTCATTCCTTTATGGGTGCCCAATTTCCTTTTTCATTTTCCTGCGTGAAGGATTTAGTTTTTTGACTGCCTATCCAATCCTCAGATGAGAGCTTGTATGGTTAACTGATGCGCTATTACAACAGGTGCATGGTTACAACACCCATTATTAGAGTTGCAACAATGGTGTCAACAACTTAGAGTTGTAGCAACTATGATCAATTACAAAGTTGCAAATCCTGAGTTCGGAAGATACATGTGCAACCTTGTTTCCTATATACCATTGTTAGCATAGAAAGGTGATAATATTCTGAAAATGTATAAGAATAAGTATTGAAATGGGATGTTAAGAGGATAATTATACCATGACAAAAAATGCATCATTGTGAATGAAAAGGGGATTAATATGGAAGGGAAATGGGAAAAGGGTGTACAAAAATGTATTGAATGGGTGCTACAAACAAAGATGTCAATTTGAGCACCCATCAATATTCAAGGTCAAATTCACTTAAGTTGCTTTTGGTATCAGACTATAGCTTGGTATATTTCGATTCATCAAAGATCGTTTGACTTCCCTGAATTGCATGTTGAGGAGGAGTGATCTCATATAGAGGATTATTCTAAACAAACACTACTTCAACATTCTCAAATGTTCCCTAATTTTTTAGTATCCTTAACTTTTCATTACAAAGTTGGGATTGCATTTGTAGAAAGTTAAATTTATTTCCGCATGAACCACAAATAGGTAATGACATTTTCCTTTTTACTATTATCTATTGTTATTAAAGTGATTTTTGTTGTTTCAAGCAATGTTTCCAATAAGGAAAACAATCATGTTCTTCTAGCCATCACACTTTCTTGTACTTTTTGTCACACTCACTTGCACTTGTTTTTTTTATGTCACACTTGCTTGCTTGTTTTTTTCTTATGTATCTCTCTCAGTTGCAGTTGTCTCCAACAACCGTAGTGTGTCACTTACTATCAATCATGTACTATATATTATGATTTTAAAAAGACATCCTTATTCAAATTTCAGGTAGTTCCTTCAGGGCTTCTTGTAACTCCACCCTTTGTACAATTTGATGACATGGTTCAATGAGGTGATATTATTACTCAATTTTACAATTCAATGAATCTATCAACTCTTGATCAAAAGAGACATGAATTGAAGAACATGGATAACATCACCCATGCAAACAAACTTGACACAGAGCATATTTTACATGGAAAATTGATCCATAAACAAGAGACTTATAGCCCACACACTTCACCGGCATAGATACTTTGTGGATATCAAAATTTTGGTCTCTGTTCTCAGTAATATATAGAGGGATCTATCTTTAGAAAGGCTACTAGGCCTATTTTCTTGAGGAAATTTTGAGTGAGATGCTAAAATCTATAATTTTGAATGGCATGTTCTTGTGTGTAACTTGCACACCAAGCTAACAACACATTAGAAATAAAGCCAATAAAAAATTCAAAACCCTGCTCTTACTTTGTCACTGAGAAATATATCTATCGATTCTTCTAATGTTTGTAAGGCCTATAATATGCCAACCAATGTCCCTATCCATTGTACCCTACATATAAACAACCCATTAACAATAATCAAGATTTACAGTTAAGGTTCCTCTATTATTAATCACCAAGTAGGCATAAACCAAATGGTTATACTTCTTAGAATTAAGAATTAGTATTATTTATCATGAGAAGTAAAGACAAATGTCCAAAAACACACTTCTATGGATTCTCTTTGTCTTCCTCTAACTTGATATTCTTCTCAATCAAATGAAATAAGGGCTATGACTATGGCCCAATTTTCAAAATAAGCACTTGTCCTTCAAGATCATACTATCCAACACTCTATTGAGAGTTTTCTAGTTCAAATATCGATTAAGTTGTATATAAAATTTGATATATCAAGTGTGCACACATAAAAAATATAGAACTATAGTATGTATTCCAACTACCATAGTTTCTCATGCATACAATTACTCTGAGTTCCAAGAAACGTAAAAGCTTATTTTTTGTTGTATGAAAATTGTTGTGTTGTTAGAATATTCCTCTTGATACGCTTAGTATAAAATATCCTAGTAGATTAGTGATGTTATTATAGATCCTACAGATAATTTAGTGGAATGAATATAATTAAATTTAACTCAACATCACCTCTAACAGTAAAGTGGCTCCATGCTACGTTTTTTTTTTCAATGTAATCCTTTACCATAGAATGGAAGCAACTAATATTCTCTTTGAGAGAACATTGTAAACATCAGATCAAATAATTATGTGTGTGGACTAGATTGAGCCTCTTCAACTTCCATGCATCCTGTGAAGTCTCACATATTCTTGAACGAATCATATATTTTCCATAACTACCAAGCACATGAAATACCCCATATATTGTGACCCCACCTAGTATATAGTAGATAGTAATGCAAGTCCTATGGAGTAGTGTGATCTTACCCTTGGTTAACCATATTTTTAGGGACATAATGGAGGAGTAGTCAATAGAACTGGGGATGATATCAGATAAATATAAAATTCTATAACATAGATAAATCTTAAACAATTTCACACTCTAAATACACACGAAGAATTGTATGACACACAGGAAGGATGCACAACCTTCAAGTAAGTGTAATTACCTAGCCAACATTGAAATTTTAGTCTAGATTGAGTGAATAGCATGTAGGGTGATCAACTCAACCTCAAGACTCTAAGGACTCTTGGGTATAGGCTTGTGGGAATTCCCAACAATATGAAATAATGGATTACTTGAAAAATACAAGGATTCATAATTAGAAACATAGTTGTGGAATGCAAAAACTCTCTTATCACAACCCACAATCTCCCTCAATCAAATAATGGAAGATATGAGTTAGTGTTTTGTTGGGATTAGTAGCATTAAGCCCAAAATTTGACTCTCAACAATTTTTTCTCTCAATATAGTGGAAATTTTTATCATAATATCCATTGATTTCATCTTTAAATTAAATCCTATAACACATCAATAAAACCAAACACATAATGAACAAATTTATTCTATCTTGGAAACCCAATGGGAAAACTGTCTTCGAATGGGGGATCAGTTATTCACTCTAGTAACCTTTGGTTACATTACTTTCACAGATCTACATACCTCTTTATATCTTGTCCAAAATGAGCCCTTGAAAGTAAAATTCATGAGAGAAATAGGGCGATATGGGGGTAAGAGGAAGGCCAACATCCATGAACATTCACTTTCCATTCCTTAGCTCTCTCTCCTATTCATTTTTATTATTTCATTTAATTCTCTATTTTCCTCTCTCTCCCATTTCATCTCATTCATATTTACATTTACATTTTATTTTACATAGTTTAGCTAACCTTCATAAATTTGTGAATTGTCTCTTATAGGTGTTGATTCTTACACCCATTTGTCAGTTTGTATCCATTTTAGATCACACCTCCCCACTGAGAGGGATTTTGGTCTCAAAAATCTCAAGGAAACCAAACTAGATCAATCTACCTTTTGTCTTCTTCTCTAGAATGTGGCTTTGGATCTGGCTATGTCTCTGGCTCTAGTTTGTGTATCTACCTAATATATTTGGTCCTATATATGCATATGGATCACTTGTTCCCATAATGTAGAATTCTACTAATTGAATCTCAACTATGAGAAATCTCTAGATATGAACTTTTCACTCAACGTCCATTCCCATATCCCTATCATTTTTGGAGACAATCCATCTTGGAAGTCAACGAAGCCAATTCAAATGCTATTCTATGTTCATTATGACCCTAGCACATTATTCCATCATGTGTTAGTCCCACAAAAGGAAGCATTTCCTTCCTTCTCTTGCTAGGAATAGTTTCTTCCCAGCATGAAAACAATTATCTATGGCTATGTCAATTGAATTGCCATCTTGCATATCCCTACATGATACTTGTAAAAATATTAGTCATTGGTAAGTTGTTCCATCTAATAGCGAGTCATTCTTCAAAAAATTGCAATGAAAGAGATGTCATCCCATGCTTGAATTCCTTCTTTGTTTTCTCTTATTTCCACCAAACAACTTCTTTCTTTATTGGTGAGGGTGACCTCTTGTGCTATTGCAACTCCTTGGACAACTTCTATTTTGTTCTAGAAATGTAAGGAACTCTTTATCCTATTTAATTTTCACTCTCCACACTCTTCTCTTCACTATTTGGTTTCTAGGGTGAAGCTCTAAATGAATTTTCCAACACTTTTCTTCCCAAAGTCCACTCAACATGTGGTGGTGGAAAAATTTGTTGGACAGTTGGTTGTTATCAATGTTGTTGAACAGTTGGTTGTCATTGATGTCAACAAGCAGTGGTTCTAATTGATGTCAACATATTTGATGGGTGTATTTGGATAAGTCTCCAAATTCGTCCCCTTATGGTTTAGCTCTAAGAATCATCCTCATGGGAAGACGCTTTGAAGGATTCTACAATAAACCCAGAGGTTCCCTCACAATAAAATGCTTTGAATAAGTCTACAAGAAAACTAGAGGTGGTCATGAGGCCTGAAGTTGACTGAGGAAAATGAGGTTGAATAATACTTCAAGTGTATACAAAACCCTCGTATTTGGATTTTCCTCATCATACCATTTCCAATGGTAGGTGGTATGCCATGTCATTCCTCATAGTTGAGGAGTTATTCCCTCTTGAATTTGGAAGCCCTGAAGAATGGTTAAGAAGACCCTAAACAATTACAAGTCTTAATTAAAGGGTAAAGTGGTTGTAACAACAAAGTAATGTTTGATCCTAGAATTAAGAAAATAAGTTACTTTGTAAAACTATAAATACACCACAAGAAGTCACTTATAAGGACACACACAAGTTCAATGATTATCTATCTTTCAAGTGATCTTTTGGTAAATTATTTCGTAGCATTTCTAAGGTAGCGAAGTTTTGACGGGAAATTTTTGGTAGCAAATTTGTGTCCGCGAAGTTTTGGTAGCAAAAAATTTTGGTATCGAAGTTTTGTTCGTGAATTTTTGGTAGTGAAATTTTTGTAGCCAAAACTTTTGGTAGTGAAGTTTTGGCCGGGATGTTTTGGTAGTGAAGCTTGAGTAAAGGTTTATTTTTTATGTGTTAGTTTGATTCTTTTTTCATGGATGATATGGCACATGCTTAAGGCACGTCTTGGAGGCCCTTTTGGTACATGATTGCATATAGTTAAGGTTCATTGATACATTCTTGAGAAATACCCTTGGTACTTGGTTTATGGATATTATGGTTCATTATTAGAGGCAAATTTTTGTGATATTAGCATATATTGGAGGCATATACTTGGTATATGAACTTGATTGTTATGAACAATGAACAACAATCACAAATCCATGTGTACACCCATAAATTTAGGCAACCAGCCAGGGAAAACCACAATGTGGGGATACCCAATGAAAGATATTTATTCATCTTTAGGAAAGTTATATTAGTAGCATAAATACAATTTTCCAACAATAGAAATCACTTACAACCACACAAAACTTCCCCCACAATCTTTTGTCTTGGAAAATGTTCCCAATGAGATGTACGACCTATACAACCCAATTGAAAATCACACATAAAATTATGTCACTTCCCTACTGTATGGAAAACACCCAAAATATCCCCCAACAACAAAGGAAAATACTAAACAGGTGCCTTGATTTGCGTGAAACAAGGCTGCCTAAAAAATCCCATTTTCCTCTGTTGTACAGAATGTATGGATCTGTACAGTATGACCTCCAAATCAACAGCAATCTCCAACACTTCCTTGCAACAAAATATCTTGGGATTTGTGCCCAATCTCCCCTGGGAAAAGCGCCCAGTTTTTTTGTCCTTTCCTCTTCAAGCTATCTCTCAAAAATTCTCTCGAAAACATGTCTTGCACACTGCCCTAGGTTCAATATTAAAGCTGAAAATGGATTTTCACATATAAATGGCTTTTCACCTTCCTCATCCCTATATCTAATGGCCAAGATCTAATCTTTCCTTTACAAGATCAAGGGACATGATTCATTCCCTCCAAAATGAATCACTTAAAATATCAAAGTACAATTTCACTTTATTACATAAGTGCACTTTATGAAATAAAGTCACTTTAATATTAGAAGATTACTTCACAAAATGTCACTTTAATACAACTTTATAAAATCCTATTACAAAGTCAAGTGCCTAGGAGTGTAAATGTAAGGTTACTCATGCATACAAGACATAACATGTGGAGTACGTCCTGAGATACCAAATGCTAACACCCTTATGCAAAAAAGAGTGATATTGAACATATGGTTCAAGAAATGTTAGAGGCTGAAATTATTCAACCTATCCAAAGTGCTTTATGTTCGTTAGTGGTGATGGTTTACAAAAACAAAATTTTCATGGAACATGTGTCTAGATTATAGAGAGATAAACAAAATGACCATTAAAGACAAGTTTCCTATTCTTGTCATTTATGAATTATTAGATGAATTTCAAGGAGAAATTTTATTTACGGAATTGGATCTCCATTCTGGATATCATCAAATCATAATGATGCAAGAAGACATCTCCAAAATAGCCTTTCTAAAACATAGGAAGGTAATTGTGATGTCACTTGGCCTTACTAGTGCACTTGCCACATTTCAAATCTTGATGAATTATATTTTCAAACCCTTCCTCAAAAAAATTGTGTTAGTGTTTTTTGATGGTATAATAATATACAATAAATCATGGGAAGAGAATGTAATACATGTTGACATGGTATTAAAATCATTGGAAGAGCAACAAATATATGTGAATCCTTCCAGGTGTTCCTTTGGGGTTCAAGAAGTGGAATATTTGGGTCATATTGTATCTCATGAAGGTGTCAAAGTGGACCCTAACAAAATTATATCTATCATGGAATGAATAATTCAAAAACCTTGAATAATATTAGAGGATTCTTAGGATTGATGGGCTATTACCACCAATTTGTCAAGAATCATGGTCAAATAACATCACCTCTAGCAATGTTATTAAGAAAGAAGGGATTTTCTTGGACTCAAGAAGAAACAAATATTTTGAAAAACTTAAGGAGACTACATGTACAATTTCTATCCTAGTCATGCCCTACTTCATAAAAACCATTTTTGTGAGTGTGATGCCTCATGGCATGGTATTGGTGCAATTTTAATGAAAGAAGGAAGGCCCCTTGCCTTTGAAAGAAGCTAACTTAAAAGAAATAACTTAATAAAACCCATTTATTAAAAGGAAATGTTGGCCATATTAGATGTACTTAATAAATTGTTCCCTTACCTAATAGGAAGATGCTTCAAGGTAAAAAGAAATCATGATAGTTTATGTTAAGAAATATAACGTGCAATCAAGACACAATAACTTGGCAAAAGATTCTTTAAGATATATTCTCTCCTCAATCTCATTACATTACCATATTCATTCCAATGATAAAATTGTATAGTACATATATGTAACCACGTCAAAAACTACATTTAATCTCACATTGATACCTCATCAAGAGATAAGGCTAGGAGTATGAAAAATAGGAACTATTACTCACTTAAGATAAAAACTATACCCTATAATGTGAAATAGATAAAGGTGGTGTAGGATTGTATAGGGAGTCATAGGCTAGCAATATCTCCCTCAATCAAAAGTATAAATAGTTATACTAGAGATACACCAAGAATTAGTGCATGAATTGTTATCATCTCCAATTATTCATTTTGAAACTCCTAGTGTGAGCATTAATGAATATCATCCTAAAAATTCTATTTTTTTCCAAGCTATGTTGATCCTAGGCCAAGGCCAACCCCAATGTTGGATGGAAGAAAAATATTCCCATGAGTGGGATGATGTCACCAGGATTGTGCGAGACTCGGTCGAGCTTGGATGCCCCATGGGATAGTTTTATTCCCCCACAAATGGCTCCCACCCTCAACACCTCCCCGTGAGATTTGAAACAATGACCTGATGGGGACTAAACCCCACAAAAACCAATTGATCTACACCTCATGGGTTACTTTCCTCCACTTCTATATCTGGTTCATCAAATTCATAGATTTTACTATCATCCTCATCACTGTTGTCCTCCTCATCTTCATATGAAACCTTGTATTGAGGAGAAGTATAAATTTTTTTGGAAGCTGCTCTTCCAGAACCTTATTGAAGAGAAGGAATAATAATTCAAATAATGGAGATAAAACTAGAGGCTAAATATAGTAGCCAATCAATTTCACTTGAATCACAAGCTTGTTCAAAATTCAGAAGAAGTGAGCAATTAAGTAAATGAGAAGTTGGATCGAACTCTTGAAGGACGATAAAACTATTGCATGTTTTATATAGTATACAAGGATAACCTATCATAGGATTGTTGCAACTGCTTCATCTCAATGAGTTTACAGAAGTGCATAGTAGTGGCTCATATAAAGGTTTATGATATTTTTCATGAAGAAAATAGTGAAAATTCAACATGTGGATAAGGGTATTAACTAAATTTCACAACATATTTTATAAAAAGATTCAATACATATTTTATTTTATTAAAAGGAATTATATAGGAGGTTCTATCCTATATGGGCCTTATTTCATTGAACTACTGTTGAAGGAAAATCTTCTTGCGGACAGGTAGATCTCCTCAAAGAGCTAGACTCTTAACTCTAAGACAGAAAGTGCTTATCATGGTCACTAACTTCCTTTTAGGTCTACACAAACTAATCCATGAAGAGGAAGGAGGAAAGACGTACCTTTTACCGGTGCTTGTCCCTGCACGCTCCGAGTTGAACTCCAATCTTGAGCTCCTCGATAAGCCATGTAGAAAAACAAAGTACAACCACTTCCTATTCTATTGAGATTAGTTCGAAGCAGACCTATCTACATAGAGACAAATTCATGTAATGTCAAACACAAATTAGAAAGAAACAGGCCAAGCATATTACATTAATGAGGACAAAACGTTACTTATAGCCATAGATGGAATGTAGCAATTTCGTCAAGTTCTCCTTGTCTAACCCTTGCTCAAAAGACCCATGATCAGAATGAAAATAACTTCACTAATTATTCTCCACTTCACTGTGTGCTTCCTATGAGATCATAGGTTTCATGCCTCCAATCATTCCCTTCAATAAATATCACTTATGAGATCATAAGTTTGGTATGATTCTCCATCCATATCCCCCTTTCACCATGAGAAAGCCTATTTATATAGCCTTGGAGAGGCTCAACCACTTGAGATATCATTGGGGTGAGTTGA
>JZKD02S1630126.1:95931-106258 GCA_000966675.3 Picea glauca
TACTTTTTATTTTAGCTTTTATTTATGAGTTTAGATATTTTACTAACTACGACATTTTGAAAAAATATAAAATCTAAAAATAATGTTCATATGTATATAATCTTATACTTTTTCTTATTTTATTAATTTAATTTTTAATTACAAAGAAAAAACAATACAACATTTTGAGAAAATATAAAATCTAAAAATAATGTATATAATCTTATATTTTTTCTTATTTTATTAATTTAATTTTTAATTACAAATAAAAACAAAACATCATTTGTTCTTTTTTATTTTATTAATTTTTTTTAACAACATTTAAAAGAAAATCAAAACAAAATTTCACTTCATCATAATGTTATTCAAAAATAATTTTGTATACACTAACTAACTTTTAGTTTAGTTTAGTTTTTCTCTTAACTGCCTCACTTTAGCATTAATATTCTTCCACATTAACTTTTCACTAATTTTGTGAATTAGCTTATCTTTCTTACCAAAAAAATACAAAATAATATAAGTTGCAAAATAAAACAAAAATCAAATATTGCAAAATCGTAAATAAGGATTCATTCTTAGATTCTTAGCCATAGGATTTAATGTGTTTTCTTTATGGGGATTAAAACCTAGGGTATCATTCTCACCTCTTTCCACCTAGTCTCATGGGCAGTTTAAATGTTGGTATTAAAACTTTCTAGTTCTAACATCAATACAATGTAGATGGATTTAGTTGTCCTCTTCTAGGTCAAATTACCATCCAATTGAAAAACAAAATCCACAAAATTTCTCTCAAAAAATGACACAAATAGTGTTGATCAACATCCTAACCTTGAATAGTGTGTATGATCCAATTGCAAGATACTAAACCATAATTCTACCAAAATAACTATAGAGTAGAAAACATGGTGTTCTACTGGAACTACTTAAATCCTAAATCAATAATGTCGCTGAAAATTTGATCACATCAATGCATGTCACATAAAAATACAAGAAGTGGAAAAAACCTCAAAGTTCCCAAATTAACAATTTGTCACAACTAATGAAATATTTTCAACACTCTTTTTGTTATTGTTGTTGTTGTCACCTATTTGACATTTTGTTTGTCTAAGTCTTTTGTATACAAACTATTGTTTCACATTTAGCATTTTTTTTGGTAAAAACTTGAAGTTCACAAATCAACATCAATATTCCCCCCTTTTTCAACTAAAATGCAAGACATCATGGGTTTTCTTGTTGGTTATCCTTAACCAATTCATCATTGTATCGGGTGTTTTTGGTTACCAACTAACCATTTTCACTCATTAGTGGGTTTTTCAATTTACCACTAACCATTTTCACTTATCAGTGTATGGGTGTTGTAACTTCTTATTCAATTAGATTTCTAGGGTATTCTATGGCTATGACTATAGTTCCAGTATTTGTAACAACCTCAATCTCTAGAGAGTAGCCATGGAATCTAAAGTTGCAACTTTGTTGTCTTGCGATGGAGTTGTAACTAATGCGACTTTTGTAGGTGGGGTTACATCAGCTGTTAGTTCTCTTGCCAATTTTCTCCATACCCTTCCCTCCTTGCATAGTGCATGCTCAACTAGGAGGGTTGGCCCTTGACCAAGTTTTGAGGATTCTTAATCATGTTTGACCTATTTTTGGGACTTCGACAGGCTATTGAAGGCGGAGCGTAAGACGAAGCAGAGATCGTGGGATCTCAGCCCCTTTTTAGGGATTTTTGGGTTTTGGGCTTATGTAACGGGTATGGGAGTGTCAACCCATGGGTTTTACACATGTATAGGCCCTTCTTGTAATGTATAAATAGAATTCTAGGTGATGTAAGATTGGCTAAGTGCGAATGACAAGTCAGGTGTAAGTGGTGCTAAGTGCTAGTGTTGATCTATGTGATCAAGAGTTGTAAATTCTTTGTGCATACTATGTGAGGCTTGCAAGGCTAAGTGCAAGTAACTATAAGAGACTGTGGAAAGGCTTGGTGCCATGCCCTAGCTTGAAGAAGGAAGATCTGGCGAAGTGTGCACAGATATCTTATCTTCTGTGGAGTAGGATTTTGATGCTATGTGCCTGTAAGAATCTTGACTGAAGATAATAAAGAAGAGAAGAGTTGGTGGATGTAGCCATAGGGTGGGGGTGAACCAAGTATATGTTGTGTTGCTATGCTTTGTGTGACGTGTTGATGTGTTTACTTTCTTAGTGATTTAATATAGATAAATGATAGATGGATATGTTGATGCTTTGTGCTTAATGATATGGATGGATGTTAGATATGACTTATGTAAGTATTCTTAGTGCTTAAATACCTTAGATCTAAATGAATACTATGATGTTCTACAGTTTAGGGTTTATCTACGTTGAGAGTAGGATTTCACTGCATTGTAACTAAGAACTGGATATTGATTAATGTTAACTGCTAAGTGCTCCATTAAGTGTTAGAATCACATATCTATGTCCTAGCTAAGGTTGCAAACATCTGAGTCTTGCAACCACCCCTGCCTCTACCTCAGGTGAGACTTCATCTTCTTCATAGGTGTTGCCGAAAGGGTCGGTAGTTAAGGTTTTGTTGGTGCATTGTTATAGCGTTGAACCCTGGGTCTACCCCTATTCCAACAAATGGTTCTGTTGCCGAGACCTAAAACTGTGATTGTTGGGAACTAAGGAAGAAGAAGCTTTGTGCAGAGATCCGACCTGAAACTGTGAAATCTCTATGCGTAGATCTTTTTCCCTAGTGCGCAACATCCTACTTAATTTATTAAGCTCTATGCTAAAGGGAAGAGGTCAGATATGAAAAAAAAGAGGTAATATCTAGGAGCTTTGTGCCTTGACAAAGGTGAATGTGAGACTAAAGAGGTAAGATCTATAATATTTGTGCTCTGTAGAAGTAAGATAAGTGGATTTTTTTTTTTTAAGTATGGATCTAGGTAGGTTTGATAAGATTTGTCCTAGCTTGAAAACTAGAGCACTTATAGATGAAAGAAGATTTGATATAAGTAGATCTGATAAGAATAGTGAAAGATATGTTATACCTATGCATAGAGGGAATATTTGGACTAACAAATGGATGGAAGACCCTATAAAGAATTTGTTGCAGGTTAGTTACTATGATCCTAGCGCGCAATACAGGAACGACTGGGGATCATTTAAAATAAAAAGAGGATTAACCCTTTGTTACAGTTGCAGAAAACTGGGACATCTTGCTAAGGAATTCCCTGGAATGATACCTACTTGCCTCTGTTGCAATGCTATGGACCATGAAGTATTAGATTGCTCTAGAATGATTTCTAAGGTTGAAAGGATGAATATGAGATAAGAAGACCATGAGAAAGGTCAAGCAACTGAAACCATGAAAGAACCCCCTAAAGAATCAGAGAAGGTATTGCTACAGATGAAAGAAACCCTAAATGACCACCGACATGTCATCTTATCAGAGATCTTCAAAGAAAAAGAATGCATAGAAGAAAGAATAGGAGACTTTGACATTGTCCATGTTCTAGATGAAGAAACACAGGTGAATATTATGATAGAAAGAGCTTGGGAAACTTTGGGAAAGCCTGCTATGAATCCTTCATTGGGAGGAATATGACTATTCAGAGGAAAGATGATAAACCTATGTGGAAAGCTCACCCAGATATCTATGAATGCCAATGGAACTTCGAAAGAGGGAGATTTTGAGATTGTTAAATTTATTGAGAACAACGCTCCATTTTCTATGTTACTATGGAAACCTTGGATTGAAGGAGATCATGCCAAACGGAAGGAAGAAGAAGTCTTAGAGTAGAAGAAGCAAGAATTAAAAGATTTCATGACTAGGAGGAGCACACACTTGATTGAAGAATAGGAGAATCGAGTGAAGTTAATTAAAACCAGAGACTTGGATGTCGAAGCTGGAAGAACACTAGAAGACCCACAAAATACTGAAGTACCTATTCCAGATACAGATGAAGTATTACCCCTGATTTATAGGAAAAAATCTCAACAACGTGAAGTTACTATGCCAGGAGGAGATAAGAATCAGAATGGAACAAGGAATACCGAGATGAAACTCACTGGGAAAAAGGCTAGAAAGTTAAGTAAAAAGAGAGATAAGATCGAAAAGTTACAGAAGGTTCTAGAGGAAACTTCGCAGAAGGAAAATTTGCAAAATTGGAACGTCGTCGGGATATCAGAACAACGCAACATCGCACTTCACCATGGCGAAGCAATATAGCCGTTGGGAATAGTATAACCATTAGACCGATGCCCTGAATGGGAAGAAAGTAATTTATGGTCAGACAGCTTGCCACTAGACCGTTGGGACCACACCATAACAGACATAACTAAGTTAATGAAGGCTTCTCGCCCATTGGAGAGATCTGTTACCAAGTCATCTATTTAACCCATCGTGCCATGCACCGAGAACACTTTTTCCAACCGTGATTATATGAGCTCGTAGAATAGTTGATTTTGCACAATGATCATTGTGCTATTTCCATCCATCCTGTTGCATCAACTAGTTACTCTTCTAACCCAAGATATTCAACCATGAGCATGTATGTCCGAAGAACTCAACATCGTCAAAGAGTCTGTGAAGGAAGTACTCATCGACCTCATGACTGAGAGATTTATGTCTGAGAGAGTAATGTATGTGGGTGTACAAGCATCATCAACGAGAGGAGTGCAAGCCTCCTTGTCGACTACTCGTGGAGCCGGACCATCCTGACCATCAACGGAAAAGAGAACCAAGCATAGAGATGACCTAGCCAATGTAAAGCTAATTCCGACCATATTTCCCGACTAAATCCCGCCTGAGGCTGACATGGTGAATCGTGATAGTGTGCCAAGAGATTTTGAGTACACCATGGTTACTGCGTACCTCCCGAAGGGGATATGCGTAGTTCGAGCGCAGCAAGACAAGATCACAACATTGAAGTTCAATGAATTTAACCTCAGAGATCGCAATAACCATAGCATGCTTTTCCTGTACAAATACCTGACCAGGACGAAGGGGAAGAAATCAAAGATAATCCCCCAAGCATCGATGATGAACCTCATGCAGTCCACCTTGTTAAATGTAATGAAAATCCCACACTTTGGAAGGAACCAGGAAGTCAACACCTGTGTCAAGATGCTACTGTCATGTTACCATGAAGACTACTTATGGCTAGACCTTTGTATCACAGTTGATCTGATGTTGATCCATAGGATCACAGGGTTGAGTATGCAAGGACCTGACCTGGAGGAGTTATATCCAGGAAAAGCCACAAATCACGCACTAACATAGGAGATCAAGGATACATAAGACAATGTGGAGAAGGGGATGCGAGGCTACAAGATAGCCTCCATCGAGAATGGCACAGTGCGTCTAGCATGTCAGTTAATAGCTGGAAAGTTGGTATGAAATAATAGACCCACACAGGTCATGGGCTTTGTCATTGACCTCGCAGGGAAGTGTGTAGAAGGTCTATAGATGAGTTGGGTGAAGTACCTAGTTAATCATCTTGAACTGGATTGCCGCAAAGTGCAAGATCAGGGCTACAAGTTTCATTTCAGTTGGCTCATGATTCTCATCGCATTTGTTTCCTGGAAGATGCCGGAAGGTGCAACCTTCATGGATATCGAGTCGTTCGAGCCTCTTGCTGCGAAGTTCACAACACTCTGGTACTCGAGTGATATGAAACAATAGTGGCAGTAAAACATTATTTTTCATACATATTACCTTCAGCTGAAGAGAGCCATCGAAGCTGAACCTTGCATGACTCGAAATACGTTACAGAGATTCCGACCCTTGATGAAGTATAGCATAGATCAACATTTCATCTACATTACAGCGTGAGCCGATGAACAAAAGGAGAAACTCCAGTCGTACTATAAACTTATGGAAGAGGACCTTGAGGAGATCACTAAGGACTGGTCCGTAGACCTTCTTATCCCCACTAACCCTGCAGAGATGTCTGACCCTAAACTGGACAGTCCGAAGGCCACTCACAAAGAACAAAACACACCTGGAACCAATAAAGGAAGAATATTGAAGAGGTCCAAGACTTAAGAAATGCCTCAGGAAAGACTACTTCAATATCACCTAACCGAGGGGTGATGATGAAGTAAAAAAGATAAATGACGAAGTAGAAGCTGAACAAAAGCAAGGTGAAGTAACACCGCCTAGAGACGAGTTTGACCCCTTGAAGAAGAGGAAGGTTTCTCCCCCAAAACCTTCTTCCGAGAAGAAATTGAGAGCCACTGTGACCAAGATGCAAATTGTACTCACCACCGATGATTTTGACTTTATCATAGTAGCTCTAAACAATGCTTCACTGGAAATCACAGAGAAACAAGAATCCAAGCAGGAGGAAATGTATGATAGAATTGAGGTCGAACTCTGAGGGGTACAACAGGCCCTTCAGTCCAGTTGTGCATTATCCACAACGATCTTTCCATCTGGAGAACAAGAATTGGGAGATGAGCCATCTCAACTCCGCTGACTAGCATATGCAACCGAAGCTCGCCTTCGATGAGCACAAGAAGAAACAGAACAAGATGACCAGACCTTGAAGCAAGTGTAAGGAGTACTCGTAGAACAATGTAGAGTTGTAGAGAAGGAGAAGGCTTCTCTCCAAGTAAAGTTTGACAAAGAGAAATCACAGATGCAACAAGGAAAGGAACAGTTTCTCGCGGAGCAACTTGAAGTGAAAGAAGCAGTCAACAGAGCACTTCGCTCTATGACAGGCTTAGAGCCACAGGCAGAAGACTGAGTTACGCATCAAGTAGAGCAGCTCGCAGAAGCTATCTAGCAACTACAAAAATCAATAGTAGACTTAGAGCTCTGCATAGTGCCTGACACACTGCAGGATGTAAAGGATCAAAGAGAAACAACTGCCCGAAGTGCAGTTGAGAGAATAAAGGCCCTTGCCATGGAATGCAAGCAACTGAGTGATCGCAGTGCCTAGAAATATGAGTGACTCACTGAGAGCCCATAGCTGAAGGCACTGGAGTCACATCTCCAAGAAGTGAAGCAGCAAACAAAGACAATACAGGCGCAGTTGAAGCCCCTATCAGTTGTGGAAAGAATGAAGCGATCCCAGGAGAAACGCACTGCCCAGTAGCGGGTCCACACTATCCAGAGCAAAGTCATGGAAGTGACTCAGAGGCTCCAACCTGTACATTATGAGGCTTTCCAATTGTTTGCAGATATCAAAGGCCAAGGAGAATAACTTGAGAAGGTCTTCACTGAAGCTGAACAGTTCCTAGAGGGACCTGTCAACGAAGCAGTCATCCAAGAGTTCGCTGAATAGGAGGCCATGGCACAGCAAAAAGTCGAAGCACCTCGACCCAAGCTCGAGGATTTTGAATCAGAACTAATCAAATCAGAGTGACTCAGTATGAGTCACAAGTGAGTGTTGGGGGAATGTTGGCCCTTGACCAAGTTTTGAGGATTCTTGGTCATGTTTGACCTATTTTTGGGACTTCGACAGGCTGTCGAAGGCAGAGCACAAGACGAAGCAGAGATCGCGGGATCTCAACCCCTTTTTATGGATTTTTGGGTTTTGGGCTTATGTCACGGGTATGGGAATGTCAGCCCATGGGTTTTACCCATGTATAGTCCCTTCTTGTAATGTATAAATAGAAGTCTAGGTGATGTAAAACTGGCTAAGTGCAAATGACAAGTCAGTTGTAAGTGGTGCTAAGTGCTAGTGTTGATCTATGTGATCAAGAGTTGTAAATGCTTTGTGCATACTGTGTGAGGCTTGCAAGGCTAAGTGCAAGTAACTGTAATAGACTTTGGAAAGGCTTGGTGCCATACCCTAGCTCGAAGAAGGAGTATCTGGCGGAGTGCACGTAGATATCCTGTCTTCTGTGAAGTAGGATTTTGATGCTTTGTGCCTGTAAGAAGCTTGACCGAAGATAATAAGGAAGAGAAGAGTTGGTGGGTGTAGCCCCGGGGTGGGGGTGAACCATGTACATGTTGTGTTTCTATGCTTTGTGCAATGTGTTGATGTGTTTACTTTCTTAGTTCTTTAATATAGATGAATGATAGATGGATCTCTTGATTCTTTGTGCTTAATGATGTGGATGGATGTTAGATATGACTTATGTATGTATGCTTACTACTTAAATACCTTAGATCTGAATGATTACTATGATTTTCTATAGTTTAGGGTTTATCTGCATTGAGAGTAGGATTTCACTGCGTTGTAACTAAGAACTGGATATTGATGAATGTTAACTGCTAAGTGCTCCATTAAGTGTTAGAATCACAGATCTGTGTCCCAGCTAAGGTTGCAGACATTTGAGTTCTGCAACCACACCTTCTTCTACCTCGGGTGAGACTTCATCTGCTTCGTAGGTGTTGCAAGGCTAAGTGCAAGGCTAAGTGCAAGTAACTATAAGAGACTATGGAAAGGCTTGGTGCCATGCCCTAGCTCGAAGAAGGAGGATCTGGCGGAGTGTGCACAGATATCCTGTCTTCTGCAGAGTAGGATTTTGATGCTATGTGCATGTAAGAAGCTTGACTGAAGATAATAAAGAAGAGAAGAGTTGGTGGACGTATCCCTAGGGTGGGGGTGAACCAAGTACATGTTGTGTTGCTATGCTGTGTGTGACGTGTTGATGTGTTTACTTTCTTAGTGATTTAATATAGATGAATGATAGATGGATATGTTGATGCTTTGTGCTTAATGATGTGGATGGATGTTAGATATGACTTATGTAAGGATTCTTAGTGCTTAAATACCTTAGATCTAAATGAATACTGTTATGTTCTATAGTTTAGGGTTTATCTACGTTGAGAGTAGGATTTCACTGCACTGTAACTAAGAACTGCTAAGTGCTCCGTTAAGTGTTAGAATCACATATCTGTGTCCTAGCTAAGGTTGCAAACATCTGAGTCTTGCAACCACCCCTGCCTCTACCTCAGGTGAGACTTCATCGTCTTCGCAGGTGTTGCCGAAAGGGTCAGTAGTTAGGGTTTTGTTGGTGCGTTGTTATAGCATTGAACCCTGGGTCTACCCCTATTTCAACAAATGGTTCTGTTGCTGAGACCTAAAACTGTGATTGTTGGGAATTGAGGAAGAAGAATCTTTGTGCAGAGATCCGACCTGAAACTGTGAAAGCGCTATGCGTAGATTTGTTTCCCTAGTGCGCAACATCCTACTTAATTTTTTAGGCTCTATGCTAAAGAGAAGAGGTCAGATATGAAAAAAAAGAGGTAATATCTGGGAGCTTTGTGCCTTGACAAAGGTGAATGTGAGACTAAAGAGGTAAGATATATAATCTTTGTGCTCTATTGAAGTAAGATAAGTGGATTTTTTTTTTTTTAAGTATGGATCTAGGTAGGTTTGATAAGATTTGTCCTAGCTTGAAAACTAGAGCACTGATAGATGAAAGAAGATTTGATATAAGTCGATCTGATAAGAATAGTGAAAGATATGTTATACCTATGCATAGAGGGAATATTTGGACTAACAAATGGATGGAAGACCCTAGAAAGAATTTTTTGCAGGTTATTTACTATGATCCTAGCGTGCAATACAGGAACAACTGGGGTTCATTTAAAATAAAAAGAGGATTAACCCTTTGTTATAGTTGCAGAAAACTGGGACATTGTTATCACTGAAATTTCGTCTGCACATGGAGACAAGAACTCCACATCATCAAAACAACAATGAAGTCATTCATGGCACTGAATTAGTTTCACAGCACTCCAGAAGGGCAAAAAACTATACAAAGTAACCAAAAATTGAAGGGCGCTTTACAGCAGCTTGATGCGCGGGACAAAAACGTGTTACTAGCTCATGCGCGCACGACGCGCGACTGTCAACACAAAAACCCACGCATCTACTAATACGACACATTAATTGCATAAGTCGGCCTCCTGACCACCTACAGACCGGCCCCCGAGATGATTTGACTCTCAAATCAGATCCAACTCTTCAAAATCGGTGGATTAATGACCTAAATAAACCCTAATGCGCCCCTATTCACACTTGGAGAAGGTTATGTGACCTCCCATGAAGTTGCTATAAAAGGCCATGAGGGTACATTGTTTTGGCAAGGAATTCTAAGCACTGTTATGCTGTTCAGATGGTTCAAGGCTCCTCCTTTGACAACAAATCCATCAGCTGCATCACCCAGAGTTCTTTCACTGCTGTGCGCAGTTCATTTCATTTGTAAGGAAAGCATTGTGTTGAGGGCCCCGAAGAGCCTTCCGCTGGAGGGAGAAGGAACCCCTGGTCCCTTTCTTCAGCGTGTGCTCTAGTTTCATTAATACACCAGCCTGAAACCATTGATGACCCCTGTGTCTTATGTTTGATGTTTTTTGTTTATTTTCGCATTGTTATTTGCTTTCAGTTGATAGTTAGATTGTAGTTAG
>JZKD02S1630126.1:137939-149006 GCA_000966675.3 Picea glauca
TCGTCTTGCGCTCTGCCTTCGACAGCCTGTCGAAGTCCCAAAAATAGGTCAAACATGACCAAGAATCCTCAAAACTTGGTCAAGGGCCAACATGCCCCCAACACTCACTTGTGACTCATCCTGAGTCACTCTGATTTGATTAGTTCTTATTCAAAATCCTCGATCTTGGGTCGAGGTGCTTCGACTTTTTTCTATGCCATGGCCTCCTATTCAGTGAACTCCTGGATGACTACTTCGTTGACAGGTCCCTCTAGGAACTTTTCAGCTGTAGTGACGACCTTCTCAAGTTATTCTCCTTGGCATTTGATCTCTTCAAACAATTGGAAAGCCTCATAATGTACAGGTTGGAGCCTCTGAGTCACTTCCATGACTTTTCTCTGGATAGTGTGGACCTGCTGCTGGGTAGTGCATTTCTCCTGGGATCACTTCATTCTTTCCAGAACTGACAAGGGCTTCAATTGCGCATGTATTGTCTTTGCTTGCTGCTTTGCTTATTGGAGATGTGACTCCAGTGCCTTCAGCTATGGGTTCTCAGTGAGTCACTCATATTTCTAGGCACTGTGATCACTCAGTTTCTTGCATTCCATGGCAAGGGCCTTTATTCTCTCAACTGCGCTTCGGGCAGTTGCTTCTCTTTGATCCCTTACATCCTGCAGTGTGTCAGGCACTGTGCAGATCTCTAAGTCTACTATTCCTTTTTGTAGTTGCTAGATAGCTTCTGTGAGCTGCTCTACTTGATGTGTGACTCAGTATTCTTCCTATGGCTCTAAGCCTGTCATAGAGCGAAGTGCTCTGTTGACTGCTTCTTTTACTTCGAGTTGCTCCGTGAGAAACTGTTCTTTTCTTTGTTGCATCTGTGATTTCTCTTTGTCAAACTTTACTTGGAGAGAAACCTTCTCCTTCTCTACAACTCTACATTGTTCTATGAGTACTCCTTACACTTTCTCAAGGTCTATTCGGCTTGTTCTGTTTCTTATTGTGCTCATCGAAGGTGAGCTTCAGTTGCATCTGCTAGTCGGCGGAGTTGAGCTCGCTCATCTCCCAATTCTTGTTCTCCCGATGGAAAGATCACAGTGGATAATGCAGGACTGGACTGAAGGGCCTGTTGTACCCCTCAGAGTTCGACCTCAATTCTATCATACATTTCCTCCTGCTTGGATTCTTGTTTCTCCATGATTTCCAGTGAAGCATCGTTTAGAGCTGCTATGATGAAGTCAAAATCATCGGTGGTGAGTACAGTTTGCATGTTGGTCACAGTGGCTCTCAATTTCTTCTCGGAGGAAGGTTTTGGGGCAGAAACCTTCCTCTTCTTCAAGGGGTCAACCTCGTCTCTAGGCGGTGTTACTTCACCTTGCTTTTGTTCAGCTTCTACTTCATCATTTATCTTTTTTACTTCGTCATCACCCCTCGGTTAGGTGATATTGAAGTAGTCTTTCTTGAGGCATTGCTTAAGTCTTAGACCTCTTCAGTCTTCTTCCTTCTGTTGGTTCCGGGTGTGTTCTGTTATTTGTGAGTGGCCTTCGGGCTATCCAGTTTAGGGTCAGACATCTCTGCAGGGTTAGTGGGGATAAGGAGGTCTGCGGACCAGTCCTTAGTGATCTCCTCAAGGTTCTCTTCCATAAGTTTATAGTACGACTGGAGTTTCTCCTTATGTTCATCGGCTCGCGTTGTAATGTAGATGAAATGTTGATCTATGATATACTTCATCAAGGGTCAGAATCTCTATAAGGTATTTAGAGTCATGCAAGGTTCAGCTTCGATGGCTCTCTTCAGCTGAAGGTAATATGTATGAAAAAAAATGTTTGACTACCACTATTTTTTCATATCACTCAAGTACAAGAGTGTTGTGAACTTTGCAGCAAGAGGATCGAATGAATCGATGTCCAGGAAGGTCGCACCTTCCGGCATCTCCTAGGAAAAAAATGCGATGAGGATCAGGAGCCAGCTGAAATAAAACTCGTAGCCCTGATCCTACACTTTGTGACAGTCTAGTTCAAGATGATTAACTAGGCACCTCGCCCAACTCATATGTAGACCTTCTACACACTTCCTTGCGAGGTCAATGACAAAGTCCGTGACCTGTGTGGGTCTATTCTTTCATACCAACTTTCCAGCTATTAACTGACATGCTAGGCGCACTGTGCCATTCTAGATGGAGGCTATCTTGTAGCCTCGCGTCCCCTTCTCAACATTGTCGTATGTATCCTTGATCTCCTATGTTAGTGCGTGATTTGTGGCTTTTCCTAGATAGAACTCCTCTGGGTCAGGTCCTTGCATACTCAACCCTGTGATCATATGGATCAACATCAGATCAACTGTCATACAAAGGTATAGCCATCAGTAATCGTCATGGTAACATGACAGTAGCATCTTGACACAGGCGTTGACTTCCTGGTTCCTTCCAAAGTGTGGGATTTTCATTACATTTAACAGGGTGGACTGCGTGAGGTTCATCATCGATGGTTGGGGGATTATCTTTGAGTTCTTCCCCTTTGTCCTGGTCAGGTATTTGTACAGGGAAAGCATGCTATGGTTATTGCGATCTCTGAGGTTAAATTCGCTGAACTTCAATACTGTGATCTTGTCCTGTTGCGCTCGAACTACGCGTATCCCCTTCAGGAGGTACGCAGTAACCATGGTGTACTCGAAATATCTTGGAACACTATCACGATTCATCGTGTCAGCCTCAGGCAGGATGTAGTTAGGAAATATGGTCGGGATTAGCTTCGCATTGGCTAGGTCATCTCTATGCTTGGTTCTCTTTTCCGTTGATGGTCAGGATGGTCCGGCTCGACAAGCAGTCGACAAGGAGGCTTGCACTCCTCTCATCGATGATGCTTGTACACCCACATACATTACTCTCTCAGACATGAATCTCTTAGTCATGAGGTCGATGAGTACTTCCTTCATAGACTCTTTGACGACGCTGAGTTCTTCAGACATACATTCTCATGGTTGAATATCTTGGGTTAGAAGAGTAACTAGTCGATGCAACGGGATGGATGGAAATAGCAACTTGATCATTGTGCAAAATCAACTATTCTACGAGCTCATATAATCACGGTTGGAAAAAGTGTTCTCGGTGCATGGCACGACGGGTTAAATAGATGACTTGGTAATGGATCTCTCCAACGGGCGAGAAGCCTTCATTAACTTAGTTATGTCCGTTATGGTGTGGTCCCAACGGTCTAGTGGCAAGCTGTTTGACCATAAATTACTTTCTTCCCATTCAGGGCATTGGTCTAATGGTTATACTATTCCCAATGGCTATATTGATTCGCCATGGCGAAGTGTGATGTGGCGTTGTTCTCATATCCCGACGACGTTCCAATTTTGCAAATTTTCCTTCTGTGAAGTTTCCTCTAGAACCTTCTGTAACTTTTCGATCTTATCTCTCTTCTTACTTAACTTTCTATCCTTTTTCCCAGTGAGTTTCGTCTCAGTATTCCTTTTCCCATTCTAATTCTTATCTCCTCTTGGCATAGTAACTTCGCGTTGTTGAGATTCTTTCCTATAAATCAAGGGTAATACTTCATCTATATCTGGAATAGGTACTTCAGTATTTTGTGGGTCTTCTAGTGTTCTTCCAGCTTCGACATCTAAGTCTCTGGTTTTAAATAGCTTCACTAGGTTCTCCTATTCTTCAATCAAGTGTGTGCTCCTCTTAGTCATGAAATCTTTTAATTCTTGCTTCTTCTGCTCTAAGACTTCTTCTTCCTTCCATTTGGCCTGATCTCCTTCAATCCAAGGTTTCCATAGTAACATAGCAAATGGAGCGTTGTTCTCAATAAATTTAACAATATCAAAATCTTCCTCTTTCGAAGTTCCATTGGCATTCATAGATATCTGGGTGAGCTTTCCACATAGGTTTATCATCTTTCCTCTGAATAGTCATATTCCTCCCAATGAAGGATTCATAGCAGGATTTCCCAAAGTTTCCCAAGCTCTTTCTATCATAATATTCACCTGTGTTTCTTCATCTAGAACATAGTCAATGTCAAAGTCTCCTATTCTTTCTTCTATGCATTCTTTTTCTTTGAAGATCTCTGATAAGCTGACATGTTGGTGGTCATTCAGGGTTTCTTTCATCTGTAGCAATACTTTCTCTAATTCTTTCGGGGGTTCTTTCATGGTTTCAATTGCTTGAACTTTCTCATGGTCTTCTTGTCTCATATTCATCCTTTCAACCTTAGAAATCATTCTAGGGAAATCTAATACTTGATGGTCCATAACATTGCAACAGAGGCAACTAGGTCTCATTCCAGGGCATTCCTTAGCAAGATGTCCCAGTTTTATGCAACTGTAACAAAGGGTTAATCCTCTTTTTATTTTAAATGATCCCCAACCGTTCCTGTATTGCGCGCTAGGATCATAGTAACTAACTTGCAACAAATTCTTTCTAGGGTCTTCCATACATTTGTTAGTCCAAATATTCCCTCTATGCATAGGTATAACATATCTTTCACTATTCTTATCAGATCTACTTATATCAAATCTTCTCTCATCTATCAATGCTCTAGTTTTCAAGCTAGGACAAATCTTATCAAACCTACCTAGATCCATACTTAAAAAAAAAAGTCCACTTATCTTACTTCTACAGAGCACAAAGATTATAGATCTTACCTCTTTAGTCTCACATTCACCTTTGTCAAGGCACAAAGCTCCCAGATATTACCTCTTTTTTTTCATATCTGACCTCTTCTCTTTAGCATAGAGCTTAAAAAATTAAGTAGGATGTTGCGCACTAGGGAAACAGATCTACGCATAGAGCTTTCACAGTTTCAGGTCGGATATCTGCACAAAGCTTCTTCTTCCTTAGTTCCCAACAATCACAGTTTTAGGTCTCAGCAATAGAACCATTTGTTGGAATAGGGGTATACCCAGGGTTCAACGCTATAACAACACACCAACAAAACCCTAACTACCGACCCTTTCGAAAACACCTGTGAAGAAGATGAACTCTCACCTGAGGTAGAGGCAGGGGTGGTTGCATGACTCAGATGTTTGCAACCTTAGCTAGGACAAAGATATGTGATTCTAACACTTAACGGAGCACTTAGCAGTTAACATTAATCAATATCCAGTTCTTAGTTACAGTGCAGTGAAATCCTACTCTCAACGCAGATAAACCCTAAACTGTAGAACATCACAATATTCATTTAGATCTAAGGTATTTAATCATTAAGAATGCTTAAATAAGTCATATCTAACATCCATCCACATCATTAAGCACAAAGCATCAACATATCCATCTATCATTCATCTATATTAAATCACTAAGAAAGTAAACACATCAACACGTCACACAAAGCATAGCAACACAACATGTACTTGGTTCACCCCCACCCTAGGGCTACGTCCACCAACTCTTCTCTTCTTTATTATCTTCAGTCAAGCTTCTTACAGGCACATAGCATCAAAATCCTACTCCGCAGAAGACATGATATCTGTGCGCACTCCGTCAGATCCTCCTTCTTCGAGCTAGGGCATGGCACCAAGCCTTTCCATAGTCTCTTATAGTTACTTGCACTTAGCCTTGAAACACCTACGAAGCAGATGAAGTCTCACCCGAGGTAGAGGTAGGGGTGGTTGCAGAACTCAGATGTCTGCAACCTTAGCTGGGACACAGATCTGTGATTCTAACACTTAATGGATCACTTAGCAGTTAACATTCATCAATATCCAGTTCTTAGTTACATTGCAGTGAAATCCTACTCTTATCACAGATAAACCCTAAACTGTAGAAAATCACAGTAATCATTCAGATCTAAGGTATTTAAGCATTAAGCATACTTACATAAGTCATATCTAACATCCATCCACATCATTAAGCACAAAGAATCAACAGATCCATCTATCATTCATCTATATTAAAGCACTAAGCAAGTAAACACATCAACACAATGCACAAAGCATAGCAACACAGCATGTACATGGTTCACCCCCACCCCGGGGCTACGCCCACCAACTCTTCTCTTCTTTATTATCTTCGGTGAAGCTTCTTACAGGCACATAGCATCAAAATCCTACTTCACAGAAGACAGGAGATCTACGTGCACTCCGCCAGATCCTCCTTCTTCGAGCTAGGGCATGGCACCAAGCCTTTCCACAGTCTCTTATAGTTACTTGCACTTATCCTTGCAAGCCTCACACAGCATGCACAAAGCATTTACAACTCTTGATCAGATAGATCAACACTAGCACTTAGCACCACTTACAATTGACTTGTCATTTGCACTTAGCCAATTTTACATCACCTAGACTTCTATTTATACATTACAAGAAGGGCCTATACATGGGTAAAACCCATGGGCTGACATTCCCATACCCGTTACATAAGCCCAAAACCCAAAAATCCATAAAAAGGGGTTGAGATCCCGCGTTGTCTGCTTCGTCTTGCGCTCCACCTTCGACAGCCTGTCGAAGTCCCAAAAATAGGTCAAACATGACCAAGAATCCTCAAAACTTGGTCAAGGGCCAACATGCCCCCAACACTCACTTGTGACTCATCCTGAGCACTCTGATTTGATTAGTTCTGATTCGAAATCCTTGAGCCTGGGTCGAAGTGCTTGAACTTTTTGCTGTGCCATGGCCTCCTATTCAACAAACTCCTGGATGACTGCTTCATTGACAGGTCCCTCTAGGAACTGTTCAGCTGCAGTGACAACCTTCTCAAGTTATTCTCCTTGGCCTTTGATCTCTGCAAAAAATTGGCAAGCCTCATAATGTGCAGGTTGGAGCCTCTGAGTCACTTCCATGACTCTGATCTGGATAGTGTGGACCTGCTGCTGGGCAGTGCGTTTCTCCTGGGATCGCTTCATTCTTTCCACAACTGACAGGGGCTTCAATTGCACATGTATTGTCTTTGCTTGCTGCTTCGCTTCTTGGAGATGTGACTCCAGTGCCTTCAGCTATGGGTTCTCGGTGAGTCACTCATATTTCTAGGCACTGCGATCACTTAGTTGCTTGCATTCCATGGCAAGGGCCTTTATTCTCTCAACTGCACTTCGGGCAGTTGCTTCTCTTTGATCCCTTACATCCTGCAGTGTGTCAGGCACTATGCAGAGCTCTAAGTATACTATTCGTTTTTGTAGTTGCTAGATAGCTTCTGCGAGCTGGTCTACTGGATGCGTGACTCAGTCTTCTGCCTGTGGCTATAAGCCTATCATAGAGTGAAGTGCTCTGTTGACTGCTTCTTTCACTTCGAGTTGCTCCGTGAGAAACTGTTCTTTTCCTTGTTGCATCTGTGAGTTCTCTTTGTCAAACTTTACTTGGAGAGAAACCTTCTCCTTCTCTACAACTCTACATTTTTCTACGAGTACTCCTTACACTTGCTTCAAGGTCTGGGCGGCTTATTCTATTTCTTCTTGTGCTCATCCAAAGTGAGCTTAGGTTGCATCTGCTAGTCGACAGAGTTGAGCTGGCTCATCTCCCAATTCTTGTTCTCCCGATGGCAAGATCACAGTGGATAATGCACGACTGGACTGAAGGGCCTGTTGTACCCCTCAGAGTTCGACCTCAATTCTATCATACATTTCCTCCTGCTTGGATTCTTGTTTCTCCGTGATTTCCAATGAAGCATCGTTTAGAGCTGCTATGATGAAGTCAAAATCATCGGTGGTGAGTACAATTTGCATCTTGGTCACGGTGGCTCTCAATTTCTTCTCGGAAGAAGGTTTTGGTGGAGAAACCTTCCTCTTCTTCAAGGGGTCAACCTCGTCTCTAGGTGGTGTTACTTCACCTTGCTTTTGTTCAGCTTCTACTTTGTCATTTATCTTTTTTACTTCGTCATCACCCCTCGGTTAGGTGATATTGAAGTAGTCTTTCCTGAGGCATTGCTTAAGTCTTGGACCTCTTCAATCTTCTTCCTTCTGTTGGTTCTGGGTGTGTTCTGCTCTTTGTGAGTGGCCTTCGGGCTATCCAGTTTAGGGTCAGACATCTCTGCTAGGTTAGTGAGTATAAGGAGGTCTGCGGACTAGTCCTTAGTGATCTCCTCAAGGTCCTCTTCCATAAGTTTATAGTACGACTGTAGTTTCTCCTTATGTTCATCGGCTCGCGCTGTAATGTAGATGAAATGTTGATCTATGCTATACTTCATCAAGGGTCGAAATCTCTGTAAGGTGTTTCAAGTCATGCAAGGTTCAGCTTCGATGGCTCTCTTCAGTTGAAGGTAATATGTATGAAAAACAATGTTTGACTGCCACTATTTTTTCATATCACTCGAGTACCAGAGTGTTGTGAACTTCGCAGCAAGAAACTCGAATGACTCGATGTCCAGGAAGGTCGCACCTTCCGGCATCTCCCAGGAAACAAATGCAATGAGGATCAGGAGCCAGCTGAAATAAAACTCGTAGCCCTGATCCTGCTCTTTGTGGTAGTCCAGTTCAAGATGATTAACTAGGTACTTCGCCCAACTCATCTGTAGACCTTCTACACACTTCCTTGCGAGGTCAATGACAAAGCCCGTGACCTGTGTGGGTCTATTCTTTCATACCAACTTTCCATCTATTAACTGACATGCTAGGTGCACTGTGTCATTCTGGATGGAGGCTATCTTGTAGCCTCGCATCCCCTTCTCAACATTGTCTTATGTATCCTTGATCTCCTATGTTAGTGCGTGATTTGTGGCTTTTCCTGGATAGAACTCCTCCAGGTCAGGTCCTTGCATACTCAACCTTGTGATCCTATGGATCAACATTAGATCAACTGTGATACAGAGGTCTAGCCATAAGTAGTCGTCATGGTAACATGACAGTAGCATCTTGACACAGGCGTTGACTTCCTGGTTCCTTCCAAAGTGTGGGATTTTCATTACATTTAACAGGGTAGACTGCGTGAGGTTCATCATCGATGGTTGGGGGATTATCTTTGAGTTCTTCCCCTTCATCTTGGTCAGGCATATTTACAGGGAAAGCATGCTATGGTTATTTCAATCTCTGAGGTTAAATTCGCTGAACTTCAATGTTGTGATCTTGTCCTGTTGCACTCGAACTACGGGTATCCCCTTCGGGAGGTACGCAGTAACCATGGTGTACTTTAAATCTCTTGGCACACTATCACAATTCACCATGTCATCCTGAGGTAGGATGTAGTCGGAAAATATGGTCGGGATTAGCTTCGCATTGGCTAGGTCATCTCTATTCTTGGTTCTCTTTTCGGTTGATGGTCAGGATGGTCTGGCTCCACGAGAAGTCGACAAGGAGGCTTGCACTCCTCTCATTGATGATGCTTGTACACCCACATACATTACTCTCTCAGACATGAATCTCTCAGTCATGAGGCCGATGAGTACTTCCTTCACAGACTCTTTGACGATGCTGAGTTCTTCGAACATACATGCTCATGGTTGAATATCTTGGGTTAGAAGAGTAACTAGTCGATGCAACAAGATGGATGGCAATAGAACAATGATCATTGTGAAAAATTAACTATTCTACGAGCTCATATAATCACGGTTGGAAAAAGTGTTATTGGTGCATGGCACGACGGGTTTAATAGATGACTTGGTAGTGGATCTCTCCAACGGGCGAGAAACCTTCATTAACTTAGTTATGTCCATTATGGTGTGGTCCCAACGGTCTAGTGGCAAGCTGTCTGACCATAAATTACTTTCTTCCCATTCAAGGCGTCGGTATAATGGTTATACTATTCCCAACGGCTATATTTATTCGCCATGGTGAAGTGTGATGTGGCGTTGTTCTGATATCCCGATGACATTCCAATTTTGCAAATTTTCCTTCTGCGAAGTTTCCTCTAGAACCTTCTGTAACTTTTCGATCTTATCTCTCTTCTTACTTAACTTTCTATCCTTTTTCCCAGTGAGTTTCGTCTCGGTATTCCTTTTTCCATTCTGATTCTTATCTCCTCTTGGCATAGTAACTTCGCGCTGTTGAGATTATTTCTTATAAATCAGGGGTAATACTTCATCTGTATCTGTAATAGGTACTTCAGTATTTTGTGGGTCTTCTAGTGTTCTTCCAGCTTCAACATCCAAGTCTCTGGTTTTAATTAGCTTCACTCGGTTGTCCTATTCTTCAATCAAGTGTGTGCTCCTCCTAGTCATGAAATCTTTTAATTCTTGCTTCTTCTGCTCTAAGACTTCTTCTTCCTTCTGTTTGGCCTGATCTCCTTCAATCCAAGTTTTCCATAGTAACATAGGAAATGGAGCGTTGTTCTCAATAAATTTAACAATCTCAAAATATTCCTCTTTTGAAGTTCCATTGGCATTCATAGATATCTGGGTGAGCTTTCCACATAGGTTTATCATCTTTCCTCCGAATAGTCATATTCCTCCCAATGAAGGATTCATAGCAGGCTTTCCCAAAGTTTCCCAAGCTCTTTCTATTATAATATTCACCTGTGTTTCTTCATATAGAACATAGGCAATGTCAAAATCTCCTATTCTTTCTTCTATGCATTCTTTTTCTTTGAAGATCTTTGATAAGCTGACATGTCGGTGGTCATTCAGGGTTTCTTTAATCTGTAGCAATACTTTCTCTGATTCTTTCAGGGGTTCTTTCATGGTTTCAGCTGCTTGACCTTTCTCATGGTCTTCTTGTCTCATATTCATCCTTTCAACCTTAGAAATCATTCTAGGGCAATCTAATACTTCATGGTCCATAGCATTGCAACAGAGGCAACTAGGTCTCATTCCACGACATTCCTTATTAAGATATCTGTTCGCGTTCAAATGGTCACCAGGTGGGAAAATGGAGAGCGCTTGCATACCCTGTTGGGTCTGGCAGGGCAGAAAAACTGTGGAGCAAAGAGGATTAAATAAAACAGAACTAACTACAATCTAACTATCAACTGAAAGCAAATAACACTGCGAAAATAAACAAAAAACATCAAACATAAGACACAGGGGTCATCAATGGTTTCAGGGTGGTGTATTAATGAAACCAGAGCACACACTGAAGAAAGGGACCAGGGGTTCCTTCTCCCTCCAGTGGAAGTGTTTATGGATAAATTCGTGAGTGCGGACACAGACCAATCTCCCCAAGATCCACCTGGATCTGGAACAAACCGTAACAGAATACTACTCTTTCCCTAGATCTTGATATTGAA